>CAODLS010806688.1:0-34532 GCA_948243855.1 Flueggea neowawraea | reverse complement strand
AAAATCAACTCTGCAACAGAAAGGTGCAACCTCGTCACCAATAGCAATAAGAACTTCCAATAGTTTCTCCATGCAATTCCCTGCATGAATAGAAAAGAAAGATGATTTTTGCCAATTCATAAATGCATAAAAGATGTCTAGTCTTTTTCTGTAACATGAAATTAATTAGAATCATAATCATAAAATAAAGTGGTGGAGACTTTAAGCAAATTTTAAGTGACAAGAAACTCCTTACAGTTATTAGGGCTGCACAGAAGCCCTTGCTCAAATGCCCAACGTGAAATGCTCAGCAACCCCATTGAGCATGACAATGTTCCCAGCTGATTCCAAACAACAGAATCTTTTGTATCAATCTCCACAGCTTGAAGATAACAGTGAAGAGCACTCTCATAATGGGACGAACCTTGTTGAAGGAAAACAGTGGCGAGGTTTTTAAGTGCCAAAAATTGGGCCAAAATAACACAAAAAAGAAACAAGAAAGAGTAACTCACCATAAATAACATCAATGAAACTCACAAAGCATATTTTCAAGAAAATCCCTTACATAAACCAACTTGACAATAAATCAAACTCATTCCACAAACAAAAAAATTCATGTAACCCCATTGAGTAAGTAATGGAACACAACTTTGCAATTATGCTACATTTATATATGAAGGATATAAAGAAAGCCAACAATGACCATAGAACAACTGAAAAATGACTTAACAGTATCAGAAAGTACAAAGAAAGAACCTGAGCTGCAACAAATGGCCGTCGCTCGTATTACTGTCAAGCTAGAACCACAAAAACAAAGACAATTTATTCGCCATATAAACACGACTTCAAGCAACAGCAGTTTATAATCAAATAACAATAATCAGGAGAGAAACACCTGTGCATTCGATATTAGAGGATCTTTGAGGACAGACTCCAACAACTGGCGAGCCTCGTCGTACTCCTTGGCTTGTAACTTGACAAGTCCATCGTGATAAGTTTGCGTTAGATGAAATTCCTGAAGTTAATCGACAACAAAAATCAGAAATGCATAAATTGCACACTTCGTGTTTGAATTAATTGCTCAGAGAGAAATAGAGCGAATACTTGCCTGGGCCTCCTTGGTGGGAGCTAGGGGTTCCCATTGCTTTCGAGAGTCGGTGTCGTTGATTGCTGCAATGGAGAACTGAAACACATACACAATTGGAGTCAGTAATAGACGTTAACTTGACAGTGTGGTCGATGAAGTGAAAGAAATTAAGCAGAGAAGATGGAAGTAACATACCATTGTCGCAGGTCGGACTGTTGAGCTTCTTCTTCTGTGATGGTTTTGGTTCGGGTTTTTTAGGCGGGTTCGTTTCTTACCAGTGTTAGTTATGCTCCGAAAGATGGCTTAGGTCAAATTAAACGACCAAATCTCAGACGGTCTTGATTAATTACTCAAATATTACGACATCGTTTTGGCTCAAGCTTCTTCCTGTCGTTGGAAAACTTTTCTTTTTTATAGTTTTTGCCCAAATTTTACACTTTTTTATTACTTGATTTTCTAAAAAATTATTCTCATTCAAACAACAATTTTATTGAATTTTTTTATATATAAATGTTGTTAATTAAATAGTGACCCCGTTTCCTCTTTTGTTTTTTTCCTGTTTAAATCACAATCCCCATATTGATTAACCAAAATTTTTAAAATGAATCATGCACACTCAGGATGAGCAATAACACATTTTTTTAAAAAAAACTGGCCGGTATATAAATATTTTTGGCATTTAATTATAAAAAAATATTTTTGACATTTAATTATAATTATAACATATATAAATGTACGAATATAGAGAATTTTTTTTGGATGCTTTTTTCCCTCTTATTTATTTATAAATACTTTTAAATTTTTTTATAAGTATTTGATAATCATTCACCATTAAAAAATTAAGTTATTTGAGAACTATGCAATCACATTAGATTCTACTATAATTACTCTATGTAGCATGTATTATCACATAAAATAAGAATACTAATCACTGACGTGATAAGTACACATAAAATTAACGATGACGCAACAATTCAGAAGCGAAAATTCGAAATACTAAAGGAGCAACGACGCACTGTTGGATTAACATTGGATTCTGCCAACAAAATATGCTACTATAATATGGATTCTATCATTTTGTATCTTCGTGTTCATTATTATCCGTTTCTTATTAACATTGGATTTTATATTTATACAGCACTGTTGGGAATATCATCTAATCATGGTTACATTGTCCTATAATTATTATCTGACGTTATAAAATTAATTAAGGATCATAATCGCAATATATATAAATGTACGAATGTGAGAAAAACTATTTTGGACTAATATAGTCCTCTTTTTTCCAACAATTACAAATATGTTATTTTGACATTTATTATTTAAGTAAACATTATCTTATCTAATAATTCAAAAAGATTTTTAATAAACTTAACAACATTTTTCCCATAATTACAAATGTTTTATTTTGACATTTATTATTTAAGTAAACATTATCTTATCTGATAATTCGAAAAGATTTTTAATAAACTTAACAACATTTTCTTCAACATATATTTGAATTACAAAAGATTCTTAATAAATTTAAGAACATTATCTTTAATATATATTTGAATAATTTTATCTAATACAAAGAAGTCTCGGTTCTGAGTCATGGTCTTTAATCAAGGAAGGTGTGTGGTGTAGGGTTCGGCAAGTGCCTTGTGTGTGGTTTCTTTTGCTCTATATGACTATGATCATGCATGTTGGTGTGTTCTTATTGCGATGTTCAATTTAAACCTAAGGCTTCTAAGTTATATTTGTGCTTTATGCGACTTATGTAGTAGAATCTTTTGCTGCTTCTCCAGGCTTCATCGATACACGCTTCAGCCTTCAGTGATACATGTACGGAATATTGGACATGGATGAAAGGGTCGAGTTTATTTGGTTTCGTTTGAACATAATTTATAAGGGGAACTTCCACTCCACCTTAACGAAATTTCTAGGTCGTGGTGATCATTGTCGAGATGAATTTTTGGTAGCTGCAGAGTTGTTTTAGGTATTGTTACTAATATACTTGATTACATATGACAAATTATAATTTTAGTACTGGGTTCATATCAATTCATGTTAATTGCTATTAATTTTGAAATTTAATTAACTATTATTGTTAGAGTATTTTTTAAATGTACGTTATTTTTTTTACCAATATTTACTTTTTTTGGTAGAAAATAGAATTGTTCTGTTCTGAGATTGAATTTTCATTGCTCTAGCAATATAAATGTTGTTCTATATGCTATTAACCTCATTTTTCTCTAAAAATGTATGTTGATTCATCTATGCAATTGTTTTTTAAATTCTTATTATATTGATATTTCTACGTTTATTTTTTATCTAAGACATTATTTTAATTTTTATTCAATTCTCTAAATTTAATTTTATTTATTTTATAATTTTAATATTTAAAGTTTTTAGTTTTTATTTATCTACAATATTATTTTTTTACTAATTATATGCATTGCTATCCTTCATTTTTGGGAAAAATTATTATCCTTCATTTTTGAAAAAAATTATCTTTATTTATCTATGGAATTTTTTATTTTTATTATATTAATACTTTCATTTTCAGTTTTTTTTTATTTATCAAGGAATTTAAATTTAAAATATTAAAAATTAGATAAATATTTTATAATATTATAAATGTGATTATAAAAAAAAAAGTGATAACGTGTAACGCACGTGCATGGAAACTAGTTAATATAAATTCAAGATAGATAGAATTTTTTTTGACCAAGTAAATAGAATTTATAAAACATAAAACTTTCCCTAACCAATTATAAAGCTTTTTTTTTTTTATGTTTAAGACTGTCTTTAACGAATTCTAAAACTTTTATGTTTAAGATTGTTTTTGGGACTCCACTGCCTTTTTATGTTTAAGATTGTCTTTATCACTCTATACTACATTCTCTAGTGGTACAACGCGGCTTTGGGATTGACTATAATTAGCCTTGTAAATTTAGTCTAGCATTTGATCAGTCGGATTTAAAACCAAAAAGAAATAATTTTGTTGTGGGTCTTGTCCTTCGACAATCGTACGTTCGTCTCACCATATTGTCCGCTTTAAATTTGTTTATTATGGACATGCGCCCTCACGATTTTATTTTTTTAAAAAAATGTTTCAATGATTTGAGAGAAAAAAAGTATTTATAAACAACCATTGATCTCGACTTTTAGGTAATATAAGAGAAAAGTATTTATAAATGACCATTGACCTCGACTTTTAGGCTATATAAGAGTATAACACTACAATAACTCTAATCAATGCTAAGAGCTTGAAAATACAACTTTAATTAAACGATTTTTTGCTCGAGTCCCTATAGACAGTGTCAATTATCGGTGTGTTCAATTATGCCACGATTTTGGAAAAAGTGAAATTAAACTTTAATAGTCGAAAATTCAAATGATGTCTCGTGATCTATAAACACAACAAGAGCGATGTCCGATTGGTCCCAGAAAAAATCTCCGACGCTTAAATCAAAATACTGAATTCATGAGAGATTAGCGTGATTTAGGAGTGGTCAAATGTACCTTTCAAGAAGTGAAAGCATAAAATATGTATTTGATGAGGAGTAATTTCCCTCTTTTAACTATTCTTGGGTATTGAAGAGCTAATTCATGTGTCGACTTAATGAGCTTGACGTACCTTAATCCATATCTCATCAAATCCAAAGTGGAACAAAACGGACCGATTGAAATTGGTGAATGAACCAATCGAGCAAACAATTTTTTGTTCGATTTTTGAATATCTACATTCCTGCAAAGGGCATTATGTTACCTTCGCAATTCACAAGCTCGCTTACTTTTCAATCAGTTCTAACCTGTGTTTTAATGCATCCCAACTCCTACAGACTACGATTCTGCTCCAATCTTAAAAAGTCACATAAGAAGTGGCAAAATTCGATGGCCGTGACTTTAATAAATTTAAATATTTACTGATATAATAAAATTTAAATATTGACTGATAAAAAAAATGAAAGCAATGAAATTGCACTTAAAAACATAAAATTACACTCAAATAAAAGCAACTTGAAAAATTGGGTCAACAGTACAGTGCCTTCAATTAATAATTAATACAAGTAAACTAGCACTAGAAAAGAGTTTCAAAAACTGAGTTAGACATGAATATAAAAAAAATATAATGAATATAAAATACTGAAATGATATTATCAAAACTTCGTTCCCACATCAATAATGAAATGTTATCAGCAGAAAATTTCAGCCAAGCAAAGCAAATTAACAAAGCAAATCAAGATGGAAAAAAAAAAGCAATTACAACCCATCAAAGCAAACTCCACAGTAACGAAAACGGATGGAAAAAAAAAAGGTTTAAAAAGGATTTTGTATAACTAGTAGCCATTCAGTGCCTTCCGCTGCACATATAGACTGTACTCCTCAGCTCTTTCCTTCATATACTTAGCTTTCACCGCCATCTTCTTCTTGGCATACTCAATCTTGTCTGCACCCGGCGGATGCTTACACGACACGTAATTATAAATCCACATCAGCCCCATCACAGCCGCCAATGCGCACCCACCGGAAAACACGAATCCCTCAATTATCAAGAGCACAGCAATCACAGCCGTGATAATCACCGGAGAACAAGAGCAGGTGAGGCAATTATCAGCATTATCACCGTCACGGTCGAGGTTAACCCGGAAACGGTGGTGGAGGAGGCGCTTATGGTTCCTGCAGTCAGTAGCTTGACTGCCTGACTTGTGAGGTTTGATGCTGTGGGCGTTGTTTGGTCAGACATGGCGATAGGCTCAAAGCGGAGCGAAAGAAGAAAAGGTGTTGGAGAATTTTTAAGGAGAAGGTGGTGAGAAACGTGGCGATGGGTGTGAAGATTGACAGAAAAAGTCCTGTGGTGGCGAGAGCGTGACGTGTGGATGTATTGGACAGAGCATTGCAGTTTGCATGGAGTTGAGTTCGAGAACTTGACAAGTGTCCATGTATATTTGAGCAGGATAGATACAAGTATTTTTATCATTCCATATTTCTTTAATTAAATATTATAAATTAATGATTAAGTAATTAGGATTTGCGTGGGAATAAGCTGTGGCAGTGCCAGGAATTGGCGATGGTGTGGGCGAACTTGAAGTGCAATTTTATTTTTAACAATTTATATAGTAACGTAAAGCAAATTAAATAATTAAAATATAAGTACTGGTCATGTGATACAAGACATTTGATTCCTTCTAGTTTTCATATCCTAAAATCAATTCACGGTAGTTTTATTGTCGATATTTGCAAAAACAAAAGAACTCCTTTTCGATGTCTACTAGACATTTGATTCTTTTAAATCTCCATATCTTAATAGCCGTTGATGGAAATGCTACGAGCAACATTTTTTTTTGATGAAGTTTTAAAACTTGTGCAAAATTAGTACTTCTCTACTGTCCCACAGATTAAATACTTTCCGTTTTGTGTAAAAAATAAATAGATGTAAATCAAACAAGCACACCATAAAACATAAGAATTTTTATGTGAAAAATTTTTCAGTGCGAAGAAAAAAATTACAAATTTACAACCACTAATAAACTTCCACGGTATCAAAATAATGGGTTACACAATATTGAACTTGTGATTCAGCTGGTGCAATATTATCCAAGCTGGATTTTTATATTGTTTTTAGTTTGACTGTTTCAATTAATTTGGTGAGTAGTAGTTGTTGATCTTTTGGGATATGTTTCAATTGACTTGGTCAATAGTAGTTGCTGTTTTTTTGGGATATGTAGTGCCTTGTATTTTCGTTTTTCTTTTCGCTGTATTTAAACACATTATTACATCTAAAAAGTAAGAGATTTTTACACAGCAAATTCCATTGTTCTTTTTTCCTTTTTGCTACATTGATCATTTGATCATTTCAATCTCTCTTAAATCTCCAACAAATTGGTATCAAACCCTCTTCTTGAGGGACCTATAATTGAGAAAAACTTTTTTTTTTTTATATTTTTGCTTTATTCTTCTATGGATTCAAAAGCTCTTTTCATTGCACTAGCACCACTAGTTTTTAATGGTGAAGGTTATCATGTTTGGGAGCAAGGATGGAAGCTCATCTGGAGGCAAATGATCTCTAGGAAGCTATGGAGGAGGACTACGAAGTTCCTCCATTATCTGCGAATCCAACTATGGCGCGGATCAAGAATCACAAAGAGAAGAAATCAAGAAAGTTGAAAGCAAGAGCTATGTTATTTGCATTGTCATAATCATGACAATGAAATCAGCTTTTAAAGTCTGGAGTTTCCTAAAAAAGGAGTATGAAGGAGATGAGAGAATTAAGAGAATGCGGATTATAAATCTGATCAGAGAGTTTGAGCTTTAGAAGATGAAGAATTCTGAGACAGTGAAGGAGTTCTCTGACAAATTGCTTGCGATTGCAAACAAAGTAAGGTTACTTAGTTCTGAATTTCCTAATTCCAAATTAGTTCAAAAAATTCTTGTAATTGTTCCTCATTTTATACTTGTTTTGTTCTCGTTTTGTTAACAATTGTACTCGTTTGTACTCATAATTTTATTGAATAATAAATAAAATTTTAAAATATTTTTTTAAAATTTTGTTTTGACTTGTACTCATTTTATTTAATTGATTGAAATTTTTTTGACAAAACCTAAAAGATATATTATATACTCTAGCTTACCAAACAAGCCTAATATTGTTTAATTTGTAACCCCAAGTGATAAATCATATTTTTTATAAGTCATATTAATTATAGCTGAATTAATTTTAATCTATTTTTATATGGTTATGAAACTTTATTTTTAATGAGATCATTTAATTTTATTATAAATTAGTTTTTTTATTAGTGATCGTACTATATATTCTTGAAATAGTTATTAAATTTTGATCCACTTTTCAGTATTATTTACTAAATTTGGGTTTATTTTTAGTATAATTAATTTCAAAAATCCTCACATCAAAATATTGCTCCTGAAATAGGCAGTAATCGAATAAAAAAATTATTTATAATAAAATTTAATTAAACCACGCCAAAAAATATAAAACACACAAAAAAAAACCATTTTAAGTACTTATCTTCACAGAAATTAAAAAAAAAATTGTTCAACATAAGTCAAAATAATACGAATCCTTTTGTAACTAGATTTAATTAAGTCGTTTTCATCTTTTCATTTAGATTCTTATGCCATTTAGCGCCAACAGTGCCATATCCACCAAAAGAAGAACAGCAACAGGCACAATAAGATGTGTTGCATGATAATTAGAAAAGATATAAACGCTTGTATGGCCAGATATCCTAACCAAGTGGATGGATAAGTAGGAATATATCCACAGAAGTTGTACGGACACATTGAGCGCATCTATAAATACCTCTGCTTAACCCCTGCTTTATATCACAGGCAACAAGTATAAGCAGTTCTCCAAGCCTCTTGGCAACCAATATTATCAAGAAAAAAAAAAGTATGGTTCGGTTACTTTTTCCGTTGATCTTCAAAGACGCCAGTGTGCGGATTCCGGAGAAGGAGCTGCGCGAGTTGTTCGAAAGTTGTGACACCAATCACGACAGGAAGCTGAGCAAGGCAGAGCTGAGAGCTGCCTTCGACAAACTTGGCTCGCTATTTCCCCGTTATCGAACCCGTCAAGTTATAGATAATAATGATTTTAATGGAGATGGAGTCATCGATTTGGACAGCGAAGAGCTTGATGGTCTTGTCAAATTTGCCAACAATATTGGCTACAAACTCAAAACCTGATCCCCACAACTTTATTAATCATCATATGGATTTGGGTTGCGTGTGCATTTATTGAATAAAGGGTGTGTGCTTTGACCCTGCCCATTTCTTGTTGATCTTTATCTACGTATTTTCTACTTTTTGGGTTATATGGAAAAAATGCCTAGAAGGGATTAGGGCTACTTGTTGTTCATGTGTTGTATCATGTGTTGTATTGTTAACTAAGATCTGGCAAAGTTCAGACTTCTTGTATTATATGTGTAGAATGATAAGGAAGAGAAATCACCTTTCTATAAATTTTTAAATTGGGTTTAAATCATTTCAACTCATCTCCTTAATTCAAACCGAACTAAACAACTGATAAACATAGAGTAATTCATGGGCGAATACCGTCCTAAATTATTGCACTAGGAGTGTCTTTAACATCTTAAATTAGACCTAATTCACCACATTAGATTACTACTTAATTATAAACTCATAAGTTCAACTCAACTTAAACAATATGAAATTTTTAACACAGTTGTTCTGTATTTCCTTGGATTGGCTGTAAATGAGGTGTAATGTGATCTAATCTCATAAATTAAAAAAATATGTCCCCATATTCACTTTATTTCCTTATTTTGTCCCTTGCACTTCAGGTTTAAGAGTTGGACGCTCATAATTTTTGTAATGCTAAGTTGTTGGTGTGACTCTTATATTAAAAAACGTAAAGAAATCAAGGCTTGATTTCTGGGAAGGCAATTATGGATATCACTTGAGCATGATGAATAATTCACGATACAAAAATCAATACAGCTCCTATTTACAGAAAGTTATAAGAAATCAGTTGATCCAGAAAAGAATACGATCGATTAGTTTTATAGCTCAATTTAATTTAATCGTTCTCATCTCTTTACTTAGATTCTTATGGATTTAATTAACGCTATTGCCATCAACAGAGAAAGAACAACAACGCAGGCACGATAACAAGTGTTGCATAATTAGAAAAAAATCTGATATATTAATGCAAAGGATATGCTAATATAATCATTTTTTTAATTAAGAATTGCTTTAGAAAATTTATCTTTATGATACTGTAGCTAATTGGATTTTTTTCCCCTTTCACAAAGATACGTGTCTATCATGGATGTAGATTAGAATATTTGCTTTTCCCGAGAATTAGGAATATTGTTACAAAACCCATAAAAAAAAATGACGAAAGCAATCATAACATAAGCTAATGATCTCATCAAGAGTGAAGGAAAACACCAATGTTCGTCACTATTTAATGTCCTTCAAATTTTGTCCTTTTTTTTGTTAAAAAGGGAATTGAAAGAAGTAGCGACGATTTTTACACGACCGTCATCTTAAGTTAGTGACGGTATTGGAAAGCGTCGCTGCAGAAGTAGTGGTGCTTTTCTGAAAAATAGCTGCTACATAGAGGTGGCCATTTCTGAACCGTACCACCGGTTCGAACTTGAACCGACTGAGTCGGACCCTACCAAACTGTCCAACCTATAGTTCGATTCAAGTTCAAGGAATCCTGAAACTGTTGAAACGTCGGTTAACCGGTGGTTTGAATCGGCGATTCAACCCTTATAAATCAGCAGTTTTAACCGAAACCAACGGTTCAACCTTTCTAAACCAGTGATTAACCTCTTAAACCAACTATTTTAACTAAAATTAGCGGTTCAACCTTTCTAAACCATCGTTTTAACAATATTTGAAAAAAAATCAAAAAAAAATCCCGTTTAAACCGAACCGAACTAGAACCGAAACTGACTACTAAACCGGTCAAACCATTAATCGAACTGTTACAAACCAGAACCAAACCGCCTCTAGACGGTTTAGGTCTGGTTCAAAGGTTTCACGGAACCGAAATCGCCGATTCATGAACCAAAATCGGCGGTTCCGAACCGCAGCCTTATCTACAAGTAATGACTCCCACATTTAAGTGCGTGCGTTTTTGGAAAGCGTCCTACAGAATTATTAGCACTTAAAATTGCTATTAAAGAAGATTTAAAAATAACACTACAAATTAAGGGCTTGTTTGTAAAGAATAGCATATTTTGTATTTTGTGTAATTTTTCTAATAATTGATAATGATTTTATAGTAAAAAAGTAGAGCGAAAATACATCATTTAAAAAAACACTAAAGACACAAGATACTAAATGATACTCCTTCCAAACAAGCCATAATTCTCTTGTAGTATCGTTTTCTTTTATATAAAGTAGCCATACTTCGATGGAATGGACGTAAGAACACATTCATTAAGTACTTTAGCTTTCTTCTTTCAAAAAGAAATAAGTGCTTTAGCTTTCTTATGAAAACTAACTTGACAATACTTTTTTTTTTTTTGAGTTAGGGTTTTAAGTCCAACCATTATCAAAACCAAAACTATTGCAATACTAATGTACTTAATTAATTGGAATAAACTTGTCCATTTAATGGCAGAGCCCGGGCATCTGGATATTATGACGTGAAACCATGATTCCCTTGGTCCAGAGACGAAGAACAAAATTATATAGGAATCATTTGATTTTGTTGCATCGCTTTCATGAGGAACCTTATCCATTCGGACCCATTTTAGACCCAATTAAATTGAAACCTTTTACTTATCAGCTTTATATAGGAATTTATACTAGGCGAGTAATATTTTTAAAAATTCCAAATTCATCATCTTGTATCCCTACTCTTGTATTACGAACTCTATCATTAAGGCCTCAATTGAAGTTGTTGATTCTAAACCTAATGTAATCCGATTGCCTACTTCTATATTTGAAGAAAAAAGTAATTCGATGCTAGATAAATATTTCTCTAGATATTTAACAGTGTGAAATATTTGTATGATAATTGTCGCTCATGAGATTTAAATGTAAAACTTGATGTAAGTAATTGATTTTTCACCAGCTGAGTTAATCTTAATGGATAATTGTTTAAAATATTGACAATAGTGAATTTAATCGCTCTTATCAAAGTGCAATTATATGTTAGGTCTGTATATAAATGATTATTTGTATTTAGTTATTTGATAATTGATCTTAATAAAATCCCATTTTAATTGTAAAAAGAAACCAGTGCCACAAATGTCGGCCTCAAAGTTCGATCACCAGTGCCACAAAGAGATCTCTTTGTCATTTTTATTTCCACTGGTTTGAATTCTGATTCTCATTCTCATTCGAGCTCAAGGGTAGGGTAGAATTAGGGTAAAATACGAGGTCCCGTTGTACTAAAAAAAACTATTTATGGAATATGGCCACAAGAAAAGCCGTTAAAATTGGGATTAACCATTTAGATGTTGATTTTTTTCTTTTTTTTTTAAATGTGAAAATAATGTCTTTGATGTTTGAACAAATAAGACTAAATTTTTAATCAAAACCAAGTCTTTAAGAGTTTCATACTTGATTTTATGATTCTTTAGGAATCAATATTTAAATGTTTTTGTAAGCCAACTTCTACTTGTTGCTGTCTATATAAGTAACAAGTCATAGATAAAATATTGTACATACTTTCATGCTCGCATTCTTCACTCATACTACAAAAAATAACCATCAAAGTGGTATTTGATCTCTATTGATTTTAAGGCACCTAAAGAATATAAACGGCATCATTCGTGACTTTATTTAACCAACTACATTGGTTCAGTTATTTTTTTATTGAAAAAAAAAGTTTATTTTCCATTCTTAAACTCTTTAGAAAGTTCAATAACCATGGATAAAATTAACTCTAAAATGTGTGAGATAAAGGGTTAAGATTTTTTTTTTAAATAAATATTCAAAGGTTGGGTATAATGGTCCAAGATCATGTTACACCATATGAAAAAAAAAAAGAAAAAGAAAACGTAATAATCATAAATAAAAAAAGGCTTAATACGTATATTACCCCTAAACTTGTAACCAACTGCAACTAACATCCCCAGAGTTTTCGAGTGCTCCCACTGTCCCCTGGACTTGCAAAAAGTCCACCAACTAACCCCCTCTTTTTGGTGTTTTAGTGGAATGAGAGCGTTTGAAATAAACACGTTTGACGTGGCGGAGCGACATGGATTATTATTGTCCAACTCAGGTGCACTTAACTCAGTCAAAAACCACCATAACCAAACCTTCATTTTTTTGCTCAACCCACCACCACCATCCTAACTGACCACTCCCATCACTGTAACAACACCACCATCACTATAACACCACCACCACCACGACAGATGAATGCATGAATCCACCACCAAACCATGTGTGCACGACCACCACGACGATCAATGAATGCATAAATCCACCACCGATATCAAGTCCCCGAACACACCACCATAAACAGTCAATCAATTTTAAAAATGGTAAGGGAGAACCACCGTCAGTGGCAGATAGGATTTGGTAAACGTAGTTGCAACAAGTTGTCGTATGTAAAACTGCAATTTTGGTCTCTAAAATTTTGGAAATTGCATATCAGTCTCTAATTGAATTCTAGTCTTTTTAGATAAAAACACAAACATATTTTGAATATTCTTGAATGCTAATTGGAAACCAAACTAATATCAGTTGAATACTTCCATCATTTAAAAACAATTAAATATCAATTGAATACTTTTTGAAAACATATCGAATACCTTCTATTTAAAATCAATTGTTGAGTACTTTTTAAATTTTTTTTATAAACCTCTAAATACTTTTTTAGTTAGATGTTGAATACCTATTGAATACTATTAAAAATTAACTAATCACCAATTAAATACTTTTAAAAATTTGGTGTTGCATGTTATTAAATTTTTTAATCTATGATTTAATTATTTTTTAATATAAATATATACCTACAAATTTTGGTAGTTAATTTTTATCGTATAAAATAAGGAAAAAATTGAGAAGTGAATTACCTATTAAGTGAACTTTTACATTATCTGAGAAGTGAATTATGAATTTTTGTTGATGATTATTTCATAATTGGTAATTATCAATTTTTTGTTTGAGAAAAAATTACGGTGTCTTCTGGAGATGACAAAGGCGGCGAAGTGCAACCGGAAGGAACTGAAGATGGAGAGGTGATAGTGGTCGCCGGCGTGTGGTCGAAAATGCCGCTTCTCAAACCTGGCATTTCTTTTTTCTTACGGAGAAAGAGTTGTTCTATTTTTAAGATGTGGTATTATTATTAGTTTAATTTGGGTGAGGTGACAAGTTTATAGATATCAGATTTAAAGAGACTAGAGGGTCAAGATTGGATGTAAGTGGCTCAACTTACTCTCCCTCCACTTAATAATATTTTCAAATATAACAATTAAACATGGTGTAAAAATATATAATTAATGAAGAGAAATATTAAATATAGAGTGAAATAAACTCTTTATATATAGCTAGTTAAACTCACTGCTTATCTTCCTTTTAGAGATAAAAAATGGAATAAAAAAAGAATTGAAAAAAATTTAGACTAATACTCTTTATTATAAAGAGAATAGTTAATATAAAGAGAAAACAATTTTTAAAATGGGGTGAAACGGAACTGCTCATACTTATCGTACATCTTAGCCCTATTCTTCATTTGCCCTCCTTTGTTAGCAATTCCTTCCATGGTTTTATCCAGCATTTCCGCTCCTATGGGATGCTTTCCCCTAACGTAATTGTAACCCCAAGACAACGTCATCAACGCCGCCACGCCGCTTCCACCTGTGAAAACGAAACCGGCAATGACCAAGAACGTGACTATGGCGGCTGGTACTAGAACTGGGTTGCACAATACTAGAACAGGTGTGGCACTGATCAGGATTATGGCTGCCCCGACTAAGGTTAACCCAGATAAGCATATCAGAGACACTCATATTCCGGCTGAGGTTAATGGCTTGACAGTTTAGCCGGGTTGGGGTTGTTGATGTAGCATGTCCTTCTTCTGTAGTAGGTTGATTATCCATGATCAACGGTTGTGATTAATTTTACAATATGTGAATTGTGAAGGTATTGTATTGGGTTGGATCAGTATATGATGAATGTTAGTATATATTACATAAAATGGAGAAAGCCAGAAAGGGACAAGTCTTGGTAGATGAAGATGTGTTTGAAAAAATGTGTTGTCGTAGACATGAATGATGAACCCACCAAGTGCAAGGTGGAATGCAACTCCGTGGATGTATTCCACATCTCTTACCTTCATGCACGCTGCATGCATGCACACAATTTCAACTTGCTTTCATACATTTACACTTAATTTTAGATTTCAGACTCATTAAACTGTTAACAAGTTAACTATAAATTTAATTTGAGATTATTAGCTTTTGAATTTTTTTTTATAAGTAACTAATGAATCTATTAAAACTACAGCCACTTTTGGCTGGAAAAATTCCATAGAGCTGGTTTCATTGCCTGCTTTATAGGTTATTACCGCAGGTATGAAGATAAAATTGCAAAAAAAAAAAAATTTACAAATGTTACCAACTGAAAACAACATCAGGACACCGATATTGTCACGACTCATCTCCTAACCATGACCGACGTACGAGATAAACTGTATATAGAAGTCCGGCTCATCCAATACAAGCCTTAAAGATGCAGAAATACTACCCCTTTAATCATTTAACACATTTATTAAAACATTTGCTATCCAAATCATATATCAATAAAACGGGTTTACCATATGTATAAAAATATATAGAAAAAATATATATAAAATATATGTATATACAAAATCAAAGTAAGTATCAAAATACAAAACCATGACAACCCAGTAACCCTATAACATTCCAGTGCGGAGCTCTACCAAAAACAAAGGAGCCCGAGCAAAAGGGCATCACTAACCCAAATGACGCATTACTGGTAATCAAGATATGATGCAGTTGCCGAAGTCAAAATATGTGTACTTGGAAGATACGAATCAAAAGTAGACAGAAAACAAAAGGGGTTAGACCCAGTGAGGGATAACATTCCAGAACGCCTTATACATGTCTCACAAAGACTGTTTTGAAAATAGTTCAAAAATACCACACGTAAGTATAATTAAATATATACATATATATACACTATATAAATAATAGTGTTTCAAAAATCCTTTCAAAAACATTTGCAACCAAGGCAAACAATATGCACGCAGGTGAAATATTAAATATCATATGAGAGTAAAAAACCCCGAGTACACGTAATATGCGACTAAGCGGTGGTGTGCATCTAGCACTAAATCAGTGGTGATGTGGTCTATGCCAACATCCAAATGTAATACGTAGACTCTGCCACAAATCAATATCAAAACATGTGTCGGTTAGGGACACATGACTACCGACATTCCTGGTAGCTGGGCCTTCTCAATGCATTGGTATATCAAAGGCGACATACCCTATAACATATGTGTCTCATATCATAAAACCATACTAATATAGTATAAAAGTAAAGGCATGCAATCAACATAAAAAACAGTGAATATATATAGTACGTATATATCAAAGTTCAAAACATAAAATTGATTATTAAAATAATCAGATTATTAAATTAACAAATATTCGGATTAGTCCAATTTCAATATAATTAAAGTTGTGTCTGAAACTGTTATCCACTAATCTGGATGTCCTAGCTGACAATCCAAATCAAGCGCCACTAGTTGGTGGCTGGTCGTGCTGACAGGGACACGAAACTGAAAACAATGTCAGAGGCAATATGTATCAGAACATATCAAAGAAAATTATGGTACTGTGGTGGTACCGAAATGCATGCACATGCATATGAGATAACAAATACTTAAACGATGCCAGAAAACCCATCCCGGTCGAAGATTTAACTCTCTTGACCCAAAAATCAAAATCTACATAAAATTATGATTTGGTCCCTGAACTTTTGTAAAATTATATTTTAGTCCTTATCCTCATAAAATTATGAAATAGTCGTCAAAATTTTTAGAAATTGCAAACTAATCCTCTAAACAATCAGAATCTTCAAAAGAGTCATCAAACTTTCACAAATTACAAAACAGTTCCTAACTCTCAAATATCACCTCTGGTCCTTCAAGAACTCAAATTTATCAAAATTCCACGTTTGGTCCCTACGGCAAAAAATTACACTAAAAAACACCCTATTCTCGATTTTCCCCATAGAAATTGTTTCCAATCGCACATACTAACTCAATTCAACCTCCTAAACACAAATCAAGCATCAGATTCATCAAAACAACCACCAAATTATCAAAATTGTCCAAAACCATCCCTAACACTAACCGCACAAAAACAACTCTAAATCTCATGATTCAAGACTTGATTCTTATTAATCTAAGTCTCATTCAACCTATTCTAGCATCCCCTAGCAACCATTAACTCAGAATCATGCAAAAATTGAAAACCCATAGAAATTCGGGCAAAACAATCAATGCATGAAAATGAAATTAAATCCGCAAGAGAGATATAATCGTACCTTAAAAATTGGTTAGGGATGATGGACGAACAATGTGGAAGAGTCTCAGACCAGTTGAGAGCGTTTTGAGTGAGAGAGGAGTGTGATAAATGAAGAAAGTCGGATTGTTTGGTGCTTTGAAGACGTTTTGAACAAACACAATGTATGTTATTCCAAACATAACATACGTCTTCAAAGTCAAATCACGTTTCAATTGGCTTTGTTTCAAACCCAACGTATGTTATGCATGAACACAACGTACGTCATGACCAAATTTAACGTACATTAATCATCTTGTAATTTTAAAGATAACGTACGTCTTGACATCTAATCTCCCATACTTGACGTTTCTCACTCCCGAACTCGATCCAAACCATCCTCAAGGTTCCTTGACTCCTAAGACCTTAAAAATACATCCGTTAACCAAAATCAAACGCCAATCCTCCCAAATATCAATCGAAACTAGATCGGAAAGCTGTCGAAATCTAGATCGAAGCAGACGGGATATTATAGATATACATCCATACCATTATATACAAAATCTTTTAATTTACATCTCATAAAGAAACAACAAAGAAGTAGATTACGAATAATCACAATGTCAATATTTTCTGGTTGAATATGCTGGAAAATACCACGGTTTCGCGACTTCCACAACTCTCACATTAGCAATTGCCATAAAGAAATCCAAAAAGATTGTAAAGTGCTACCTGAAATCGAACCGCAACACTGATCAAAGAAATGTGATGAAAGGAGTGGCATAACGCAATACAAGTTAAAAAGCTTCAATATATGCATCCAAAGCGGCCTTGCATACATGCAATGCATGAAAAAATGCTCCTGGAGTCCTGGGTTTCCAAATGATTACACCAGATGCATCCAGAATATCCAAATTGAGGAGACCACGACTTGCTAGAACGAAAAAGTAGGTTGTTGTGAAAAAGTAACCAGCAAAACAATTTGATACGTGGAGGAGCAACAATCTGCACGCACTTTCTAAACATGCACTGCTGTGATGGGTCCATTAAGGTGGTATTAAAACACTTGGTGAATGACCTGATAGAGAACCTTTTGGAGGAAAGACACAAGTTACCTGATATGGCCTATTCAGTCTCAAAGAAAATGTGCTGAGCAAATTCTTTAGCTAGGGGTTGGCATTTTAGCCCCGGCCCTAACAAAATAAGGGCTTGGGTTGGGTTTTATAGCCCGTAGGGCCGGGTCGGGCTCAAAAAATAGGCCCATAGGACCAGGACTTGCCTAAAATTGGCCCGGCCTGAAAATTATTTTATCTTTTTTTTTTAAAAAATAATTGCAAACTTATTTATTTGTATTGTTAATTACATTTGTTATTAATTTAATGTGTAGAGAATTGTGAAAATAAAGATGGTTATATTTGAGTTCGAGTTCAGAGGATGATTAGTTTATTTTGGTTATTTTTATTGTATTTAATATGTATTGTATGTTTTTATTCTATTTAATATGTATTGTGTGGAGAATTTATTTTGGTTGTTTTTATTGTATTTAATATTTTAGATGTTTTTATTGTATTTAATATGTATTGTATGGAGACTTTAATATGTATTAGATGTTTTTGGATGTTTTTATTGTATTTTTGCTAAAAATAATATTGGTGAAAATGTTAATATTGTATTTAATATGTATTGAATGTTTTGAATTAATTAAAAAAAATAAAAGTGTGGCCCGTGACGGCTCGGCCCGATCCTTTTGACTCGACGAACTTGGGTCAGACCTTTAGTCCAGTCAACTGTGCTGAAGATTTTAGGAGTGGTCCGGCCCGTTGCCCATCTCTATCTTTAGCTGGCGAATATCTTCATTCTCACTTGTTCGCAGCCTACGGCACCATACAATACTCGAGTGGTGAAAAACATACTGCTTATTATTCACTGGAGGTGACAAGAAGTGGAAGACAAGACAATCTTTCTTCCTGGCAAGCCTAAAAAGCTGTGAAAACGTCTATAAAAGTGGCAAGTCAGTAAGCCAATTGTCATGCCATAATTTTACGAATTTTGACTAAAAAAAAACAATCATCCGAATTTTAGAATGGAAAAATAGCCAGACTTGCTCATTAGTAACATAACTCTTGCGAATACCCCTCCAAATAGGTGACAGTTTAGTTCTAGGCATTGTAACCAAATCACACAAGATTCTATTCCCGAGCTAGCACTGACAACTTTAAACCAAAGAGAGGTAACATCTGCTGTTTTGAGTTTACATGTCCATTTCAACAATGAGCCAACTTTTTGCTTCTCCAACGGACATACTCCCAGTCTTCCATTCTCAAACGAGTTGCAAATTTTAGACTAAGCAACCTTGTTCATCCCTCATTTCTCAAAATTACCTTTCCTCGAAAAACCCGCATATAGCCTTCTATCTGCTGAACAATACCCACTGGCAGAGGAAACAAAGACATGTACATAGTAAACAGGAATACTGGCGAGGACAAACTTGATTAGAACCAAACGGCCTACTGGCAATAGTAACGAACCCTTCCAAAGAGCCAATCTAGATCATACTTTGTTGATCACAGGTTGCCAATCCGCATGTGTAAGTGTGCAGCTTTGTAAATGTATACCAAGGTACTTTATTGGTAGCTTATCAATCTTACAACCCAACAACTCCGAAACCTCATTTAAAACATCTTAAGTTGATTAGGTTAATTCTCTCAATTGAACCTACTAAATTAGATCATTTAAGCTTTTTTAGACATTTTATCGAACATCATACCTATGTAAGATATGTCTATCTTAGATTTAATATGTTTAATACTTCTAGAGCTCACTTATACTTCTTCTTTTGATCCATCACACAAGTTTCTCAATTAATGCTATTATGATGGTCAAACACAATAAATAATATTCATAAACAAAACAAGTATTAAATTAATCCCACTAATGAAACAACACATATATCTATTAAGTAAAAATACACATCATCAACATAACAAATATTCATCAATAGATTACATCTTTAAGTTCTAATTAGGAAACTAGGCTACAATAATAAAACTAAATAAAAAAAACAATAACAAAAACAGTAAAACATTGTCATTCGAGTACACCAAATATAAAAGTGGATGGTCGAGTGATTGAGAGAAATCTTTTTCTAAATTTCTGAAGTTCTTTAACGTCGATCTCTTTCTCACTCTAAAAACCCTCCTTTCTCACTCTAAAAATTCTAGAAATTCTTTGGTTGACACTCAAGCAATTCCTAAAAGAAACAATTTGAGGAGTATTTATAGTATCTCTCTTACATCACAATCTTAAGACACTTTCTTTCAAAATTACCCTCTTTAGCCACGTGGGTCCAATGGCTTTCAATCTTGCCACATCACCTTTTCTTCTTGCTCTCATTAGCTGGTCACGATCATGGCCTTGGTAGGCACGGTCGCCGCCCTTGGCAACTTGTCATCACAGCCGTGGGATTGGTCACCACCGCAATGGCCTTCATTTCTCTCTTTAGGCCACAATTGTCATGGTTTTGTACCATATCCATGGCCTTGGGTAGCCTTGCTGACCATGGTGGTGGTGTGGCCACTTGGAAGTCCTCTTGCCGCGACCATGGTCGACACCACCATGGCGACAAGTGTGGTGTCGACCATGGTCAACTTTGGTTAGACTTTTTCCTCCTCCTTTTCTTTATTTTTTTTTCTTCCTTTTTTTATACCCTTTTCTTTCTTAAACTCTTCCAACATGCAATACTTGCTTACTTTATATATTCAACTGAAAGTATATAAAAAATACATATAAGTAAGCACAATTAGAGTAAGACTGTTAAGAAAACTTCCTTGATAAACAAGGTAAATTTAGCTTGAGCATCCATCAACAAGCCCATTAGTTCGAACTGGGAAGTTAATTGGGATTAGGAAAGTTTGTAAAAACTATAAGCAATTTTGAATTCTTTGACAGCTTCAAATTGCATATTGTCACCTTTGCCGTTTCGTTTGAAGTCAAACGAGGATGAATGACAAGGCTACCAAAATGCGAAATTTCATCATTTCAAATTCTATTTTCATTGCTACCTATGCATTCTCATTATAATATAAGGATAATTGGTTTCAGTAATTATTCTGTTTCGCACTATGCAAGCATAAAAATATAGAATTTGCATATCAAACATAAAAACAATATTCAAGTTAAAATGTGAACAAGCTAAAATTATTTGTTAAAGAAACAGAATGTCAGCTTTTTTGCTTTCTTTTCATTTCTGTACGCATCTTTGTTTCGCTAAAAACAGCCCCACTTTGCCCATATCTCTGCTTTACACTGCCTTTTTTTTATACTAGAACTCTACTTACGTGCGTTACAAGTAATGTTATTGAGATTTTTTCATTTATAATTTAATTATTTTTTAATATAAATATATATTATTAAATTTCAATTTTTATAGCATAAAATAAAAAATAAAATTATGTAATAAAAAACTTAATTGAAATGCTTATTTTTTTATAAGTCGAATATACTTTTTAATACGTTGCATATAATGATATTTTTACATGATATGTAAGCACAATCTTTAAATGTAAAATAAAATATTACTACTATAAATATCTATAATAAAAGAAATAAATTATCCAATAATAATATTCAAATAATAGTTTATCTTAATCATAATTATTTAATTTAAATTTATTGATAAAAGAAAAAAGTATTTATGCTAATAGAGATAAATACTTTTAGTGCTAGATAATGTTAAACACGAATAAATATAAATATTTATCTAAACAAATATTTATTTAAATAATTTTAAATCCATTTAAAAAATAAAAGGTTTCTTTAATTAATTATTCAACAATTAAAATAATTTAAAATTGAGAATATGGATAAAAATATCCAAAAAAAATTTTCAATATTTTTCAATATCCTGACATTTATAAGTATTATGATATATATATATATAAGTATTATGATATATATATATATATATATATATATATCATAACACTTATTTTTACTAGGTGTAAATATTTTAAATTTATATCTAATTTTCATCATTTAATATTTTTAAATATATAATTTTTTCATTCCGAAAAGACTTTTCCTAGTTGGTGAGGCAATAGCTTACCTCATATTGTTGGTGAGGAACACTATGATATTAAATTTATACCTAATGTTGATCATCTATTTCTTTTTAAATCTAATAATTCATAGGGATTTAATTTTTAAATATAAATATATTAAGAAAAATTGGCACGTCTTTTAAAAAATAAAATATAATGAATATACACTATATTATTAAAAAATACAATATAATGAATATACAATATATTATATCAATATACCAAAGTCAAATACTCTAATAATTATCAAATACTTTAATAATTAACAAATACTTTAATAATTAATTGGTAAAAAATAAAAGGTGACCATTAAATCTTAAAAAAATGAAAATCAAATTTTATAAAAACAAACTCACACCTAATATAAATTTATCCTTCCTCTCTCTAAAGGACTGACCCGATCGAATTTCTAAACCAAACCAATTTTTGATCGGTTGGATTGGTCGATTCAATTCCTTTTTAGAAAAACGTACTGGCAATTGATCTCATTCCCACTTTTATCTCCCCAACTAGTTACTAGGGAGGTGGATTGGGATTTCACTCCATTAGATTTCTAACTCCACCATTGTTCGTATAGTACTCTCGCCATTTAATGAAGTGCTTTTAAATTTCTCTCATTTTCTTCAATTCAAATGCATATGTTTTTTCTCTTTAAAAGATTTTTGAAATGTTTTTTCAATTGTAAAACCTAAATTAAAACGAGTAAAAAAAAAGACAAAAATTCAAAGCAACAAAAATTTGATACATATTGAATTAAGCTCTTAAATAAACCTTAATTAAAATTCTCGTCTCATCTCCACTAACATCTCTACCACACTTAATTACTTTCTATTAACATTAAACCACAAACACTTAACACAAAATTAGATAAAATTAAGTAAACAAACTAAAAGCCTTATATATAACCATGCGACCATTGTGCACAGGAAATTTATTTGCTTTCATAGGAAATCAATAAAAGAAATACTGTCCGTGCGTCCCATACATCTTAGCCCTATTCTTCATTTGCATGGCTCTGCTGGTTATTCCTTCCATGGTTTTGTCCAGCTTATCTGCTCCCATCGGATGCTTTCCTCTCACGTAATTATAACACCAAGATAACGTCGTCAACGCCGCCACGCCGCACCCGCCTGTGAAAACAAAACCGGCGATGATAAAAAACGCGACTATCGCCGCCGGTACTAAGACTGAACTGCACAGGACAAGAACAGGTGTAGCGGTGACCAGGAGTATCACTGCCCCGACTAAGGTTAACCCGGACAAACATATGAGAGACACTCCTACTCCGGCGGAGGTTATTGCCTTGGCAGTTTGGCCGAGTTTGGATCGTTGATGCAGCTGCACCGGATATTCTGTGGATTGCTCAGCCATGATCAACGGTTGTGATTAATTTAGAGAAGGATTTGTACGATGTGAAGGGAAGTTAATTAGTGAAGGTTTGGAGAAGGAGAGTGAGTGTATAAGAAGGAAAAAGGGACATGTGTTTATAAGTAATGTGTTTGAGTAAATGTGTTGTCATAGGCATGAACCCATAAAGTGCAAAGTGGAATGCGACTTGGTGAATGTGTTCCACGTCAATCATGCATGCATACAATCTACACGTATTTTTTTTTTGTTGTCAACTTTGTAAATAACTAGCGTGACATCCGTACGATATTGCGGAAATTTTAAAACGACGAAAGTGAAAAAAAATCATTTAACTGTTTTTTCAATATCAGTATAAATAATTTGTGATGGCTTTTTATTTGTTCTCGAAATAGTATTACAACATCGAAAAAGTGATGTTGTTTAATTATAATTTAAATGTTTTTTGGTTTATGAAAAAAAAAATCATTTAACTGTTTTTTCATCATGAAACAGTACCGTCGGAGTTTTCAACTTTATAAATAATTACGGTACAAAAGTGAAAAAGAGGTAGTGGAGATCTTACATATATAATTGTATTAAGAGAATATAAAAATTAGGATATTTGAATTGTTTAGACACATTTCAAAAAGTGATCACAATTTTTTATGTTATTACCAATTAGTGTATTAAAAAAGTATAATTTTCCTAAAAATAATAAAAAAACTTATATTTAAGAAAAAGGAAATGTGAGAACAAAGGAAATTTTCATTAATTTAAAGAAAGTGTGAGGTTAAAAAAAATAAATAAACCATTGATTGTTCACTTCTTTAGAAATAAATGTTTTAGAAATAATTTTTTTAAAAAATTATTTCTTTAAAAATAAACCATTTGAACCAAACGAACATTTTATTCTATTCTGATAATTTATATGCTAATGCACAGCTATATTGTGCACATCTACATTAGAGATTCCGCCAAACATGTAAATGCTCATCAACAATGTAAATAAATATAATTAAGCTCCAATCTCATAAATATCTGTGACTGGATATTACAAAATTATATTTCTTTACAATACCCTTTTTCGTAATTAATGATTCTAATCATAAAACATTTGTATGATAATAATTTCTCCCATTTAAATTGTCTCAATTTTTTTTAGAGGATCATAATAATACTTACTAAAACTGTGTCAAATATTTTTATAAAAACTGTTACAATTTTAAGAATAACTCAAATTCATTTCCGATTCGAACATTAAAATCATGATATAAATTTCAAAAACAACAAATTAAAATAAACATAATACAGTAACATTTTTTTTTTTGATCGAGATACAGAAACATATTTTCATGAAATATGTATGAATTCGCCACGCTGCCCATATGACTTAGCCTTATTCTTCATTTGCTTCGCTTTGCTAGCGATTTCCTCCATGGTTTTATCAAGTGTATCTCTCCCATCGGATGCTTAACCTTGACGTAATTATACCCCCAAGACAACACCCTCATAGCCGCCGCCGCCGCACACCCACCCGAGAAGAACAAACCGGCGGTGACCAAGAACGTGACTATTGCGGCCGGTACTAAGACTGGACTACACAGGACGAGAACAGTTGTATTACTGCCCCTACTAAGGTTAACCCGAACAAGCATACGAGAGATATTCCTATGCCGGCTGAGGTTGTCGCCTTGATAGTTTGGCCGATTTTGGATTGTTGGTGTTGCTCCGGCCGTTCTGTAGGTTGATCAGCCATGATCAACGATTGTGATTAGTTTACAATATGTGAAGGTGTTGTATGGGTATGAACGACCAAGTTGGTGAAGGTTGGAGATGGAGAGTACTGGAGAGTGAGTATATAAATGGAGAAAGGGACATGTTTTGGTAAATGAAACTATTTGAGGAATGTGTTGTCGTAGCCATGAAAGGTAGGAAATTCTTACCTACACGTGGCGTATGTCCCGTTTATACACCAAATTAATTAGAATCCTTGAAACATATTTTTGGAATAGGTCAGAATAAGTCCAATTATTTATATATTATATCCTGATTGATTTAGTATATAAATATAATCATACATCAAATGTAGATAAAAAATTTTAAGTGCTAAGGTGGAATGGGACTTCGTGGTGAATGAGTGCTTGAGCCATGTCGCTTGTCTTAATGCATGCGTATAAAGTTTCAACTGAGTTTTGTTTTCTCCTCTCAAGAGTATGTGTTTACAAGCATATTGTGCAAATCTACTCTTGAAACCCTTCAAATTAATACCATAAAAATTGAGAGTTTGTGTTTTGATGGTCAATATAAACAAAAAGTCTTTAAACATACAATTACATGTCAATAAATGTAAAAATCTAAATCAAACTCTTAAATCCTCTTAAAGATTTGAGTTATGTCCGTTTAACTGATTTAGTTTAGGTGTTGATCAGATTTCCAATTTTTTGCAACTTCCCGTAGGAAAAGATTTTCTGAACACTTGTGAGACTAATCTACCTTACTAATCTGTACGTATATTGATTTTCTAAACACTTCCGAGACTCACCTACCTTATTAATCTTTATGTATATTGTGACATGAATAATGTCAATAGTTCATATGTTAAGAAGAAACTAACAGATAGATCTGAATTCAGTGCTTGTTAAAATAATTGATTTTTAGAGAAGTATACTTCCAAGAAATTATCTTGATAAAAACTTATTAATAAAAGACATTTTGAGAATTAAGAAAGATTTTTGATCAAAATTCCTTTTGCACTTCTCCCAAACCAAATATTAAACTTTATATTACTTTTTATAAAATATTAATATTTTTACTACTTCGACTTGATATTTTTACTTCTTGGAGGTTGAATTTCTTTACTATATTTTTTTTTAATGCCAAACGAGCACTCAGATATATATGGAAGTCCACTGATTTGTTTGATTTTTAACTGCTGTTTGAATTTGAATACGATCACTAATGTTAACCAGAACAAGATGTTTTCAAAAACATTTCAAAAGAACCTTTGACAACCTTCTAAATTACTATTGTAAAAGAACATTTCATAAATATATATATATGAATTACAAACCTTAATCTCATAAACAAGTTAATACTCAAAATATGTATTAGCTGCAGAAACCTTTATTAGCTAACCCCCTCTTAACAACACTAGCAATTTGTCTGTAGCCTTTCTTTCTTCACAGACCAATTTGTGAGTATTGACCATGCTGCCCATACATCTTAGCCTTATTCTTCATTTGCTTCGCTTTGTTAGCGATACCCTCCATGGTTTTATCCAGTGTATCCGCTCCCATCAGATGCTTACCCTTAACGTAATTATACCCCCAAGATAACACCGTCAACGCCGCCACCCCACACCCACCTGAGAAGAACAAACCGGTGGTGACCAAGAACGTGACTATTGCGGCCGGTACTACGACTGGACTGCACAGGACAAGAGCAGGGGTAGCGATGACTAGGAGTATTACTGCCCCTACTAAGGTTAACCCGAACAAGCATACGAGAGATATTCCTATGCCGGCTGGTATGACGTTTAACGTGGAAGATGGAAGTGATACTCTCATCTGGTATGACGTTTAAACTAATCATAAAGTGTTTGTTTTGATTTTATATAAATTTAGGGTTATATACAGACAAGCAATAGTAGATTCATGAGGTAATTAAATTAGATACACTATAATTGATGTGAAATTAACTTAAATTAGATTAACCATTTTGTATGTTGCTGCATTTAGTATGTTTTTGTGAAGAAATTTTTTTCCGAGAGTAACGGTTGATCCTTGCAACAAAACCCCAAAAAGTTAGAATTAAATGGATAAAACCAGATGCTAATTAAAAGGTTAGGACTTTCTTCAATTCATTTTAATTGCTATTATTAAGAATCGAACTTTCGATCTTTTAGTGTAGAAATTGACTCATGTACTAATGAATTTATAGCCTATTGGTAAATTTAGGACTTTTATGATAATGTATTATAACTGTAATTTACGCAAAGCATTCAATATTTGTTTATGATCGCTAAGCTATTCAATGATGCCAAAATGCACCATTACCACTGGATTACTAGTATGTTTACACCAACTAATCTTAATTGAAAGAGTTACTAACCTGTTGAAAATATATCTTATACTAATTAAGAAATAACAAATATTTCAGGTTTGCAAAGCCGCCTTAAGGAGAATTTTCTGTATTTCCTATACTTTTGTTTCCAAGACACGATAGACATGCAGAAATTAAAACAATTAACTCGTATACTCTCTATGTCTTCCATGAAGACAAAATAAAAAAGTCTATTCTGACACTACCAAAATTCAATTAACCTGTGTCCTAATTTCCAACAAACTTTCCAGAAATTCTGAAAACAGATTTAGAACAGAGTAAGAAGAGTACAAATCATGCTATGTGATGCTCGTTGTCCATAGCTGGATTGGCCAACTAGAAGATGGATAAATCTGGAGGAGGTCCATACAAAGTTCTCCACTAAAAGGGGATGACCCACTTACCCCCGTTATCTCCTGTAAACCATTAGCCAAAATCAGTACCATCCATGGCCTTTAACTAAAACAAGATCTAGTTTTAGTGGCACCATATGTATTTTTTCCAAGACAAAATGTACAACCAAAAAAAAGGGTTATGGCTTCAAAGACTTTTTTCAATGGCAATACATATGTACACAGTAATAATCCTGCATTTTACTCTTTTTTGACCGAGTATGTTACTCTAAAATGCTTATAATTTTTTTTACCAGGTAAAATGCTTGTAAATTGACATTTCCAAAACTCACCAATAAATTTGTTAGGACGTCCCTCGAAAAGTTTGCTTGCAGCGCCAGCCAAATGAAAAGCATCAGATGTGTTGTCACCTTCGGAGCAATAACATAACACGCATGTAACTTTCAGACCTTTTGCCTGATTCAGAAAGCGAGATCCATTATAATTCAACAATAGTCAGGACTTAAATATTACCCATCTTTGTACTTAACTCATTATGTAGCATATCAAGGCAGATTCAGTTAAACTCCAAGTGCTTCAAGGCTGACCGATGAAGTGATGATTGGAAGATGTGTTATTTTAGTAACTATAATGTTCAAGAATCTAATGCAAGAACCGATATTATACCAATAAAGGAGGACCATAGCTAGAAATTCTTTCGTGAAATGTTCATTAATGTAGGGTAGAACACAAAGGAATGCTCTTCTTAGTTCTAACATTTATTATGGCAGTGAAAAATGAAATAGCCGGGGATGTAAAAAATAACCTAAAAAAAGTTGTTTTAACAGTATAAGGACACATATCTTTAAAGTTGAGATAAGAGGATATCAAAAATCATATTGAAGGACTGTTGGCATATGGAAACGGGTTCTTCATGATTAGTACAGAAGAACCATTACCTTAAAACAAGAAAATAGTGCAGCAAAAGGCAAACTTGGGTAATAATCTTCTTCTTCTAATTCATCATCTTCAAAGGGGAAGCTATTATCCTGCATGTCCTTTCCTTCAGCTAAAGTGCTAAGTAATCTCCAGGATCTCTGAGCAGGATCATATTCCTGCAGCCTTTTCCACCCAAGCTGCTCGCAGAAATCATCTGTTCCATCAGCATTGGCGCTAGGTAGGTAAAACATTTGCAAACCGCTGAAGCAAGAGCCAAATTATAAACATCAGAACAATTCTAAGGCAACTGCTTGTATGCAACAAAATTGTTCCAAAGCTTCAGTGCAAACAGACATATTGAAGCATACGATAATCTATTTGTATAATAGGACACTAATATGTACATAAACTTTTTTGCATAAGCAAATATAAATACTTCCCAAATAACTTCTGATGCCAACCAAATCTATTTCATCTTGTTATCCTGTTGTTTAACTTTTTATTATTTTTCTTCCTACATCAGCAATAGAGCAACTCTCCAAGTTTCTACAGAAAGAACTAAGTTGACAAGGTTTTCCTTTGTTTCCTAGCACAAGATGGAGAGAAACTGGAGCATCAGACTAATTAACGCATTTCAGCTTACAAAAGCTGCAAACCATTTGACATAATGGAGATCTTCTACACAGAAAATTGAAGGTCACCATATCAAGGCTGCATAAATTTGCCCTAAACTAAACCTCTCAATGGCTGGGTTTCATTCACTAGCAAGCTTATTTGTATAAGAAAAATGAAGATTGCGTGATGAAAAGATAAATATAGTATGAATACCTCGACATGTCAATCTGTTGCCATCTCCCGAAATCTACGCCAGAAAGGACAATAACATGCCTTTTCCCGCAGGATGCAGAAAAATCGCCAAATGTTTAGCAAACTCAATCATCATTCCCTGTTTGCACAGAATTCACTAGTCAACAACAATTACGAAAAGGGAAAGGGATATATTTGAAACAAAAGACACAAAACAAAATGGCCGCACACATTGAAGGCACAGAAAATGTAAAGGGGAAAAGAATATGGAAATACATATGCTTACATTTTGTAAGAATTAAGTGAAAATTCTGCCAATGTACCCCCAACTGAAAGCGTTCAAAGAAAGTACGCCGTTTTTTAAAAACAGGAAAACACATTGAATCCATCTTTCATCAGCTTCTATGTCTACAACATCGCTTAGTATTGCAAAAACACCTAACTAATAGTGCTTTATGCAAAAATTTGCAGCAGGAAAATTGTTTATCTATTACCATAAAATAGTCAGTGCACTAAGTCCCAACATTTCGTGCCTCTCTTGCAATGAACATATAAATCCACATCACGGAACATTATAAATTCATTCAATAGCTTAACATGGCAATGGAAACAGCCTTCCATTTTCCTGTTTAACTGGTGCGACCGGAGACCGTTGCTGCACCAGACTAATTGCATTAGCAGGCGAGTGATAAACTACAAAACAAACAACAAGAAATTAAATAAATAAACTCAAAAGAACAATGAATTCAACAAAACTACCTTCAAGAGGAAGAGCGAGGTCGCCGAGAGAGGAAGGGGCATAAGCGTCATTGCCAACACAAGGAAGAACGTATGGATCATCCAAATACCGGACCCTCTCGCCGACGACACCAATAGATCCACCACTAGTTGTCCTACGTTACCTATTGACAACGCCGGCTAAATTCACCAAGCAAAACAAACTATCAATAAAATCGGTTTTATTGGTTCAGCCCCGACCAATATAAAGGAAGAAGAGTGAAGATGAATTACCAGAATCAAAGTGGAGCAATCTTCATGAAGGCATTTGTCCTGTTCGGTTATGAATTCCATTTTCACAAAATTTTCTTGGTACGATGTCGCCAGCTTTCTTGTATTTAGTTACTCCTGTAGTTCTTACTGTGACTTGGAGCAGACGAAGCAAGCTTATGGGCTTCGTTTTATAATCAGTGGGCTTAACCCAAAATTTGGGCTTCCAGTGTTTTGAAAAAGAGAGAAAGAAACAGGTGATAATTAGGTAGTCCCCTACGATTTTTTTACTCCGTACAGTCAAGTTATGGTGTCTATTAAAAATGTATTTTATAGTATTTTATTTATACAGTTGTAATTTTTAGATTTATAAATATAATTTTTAAATTTACGAATTATTGTTTATTTGTTTATAGTTGTTTACATTTGTTTATAGTGTAAACAACTATAAACAAAGTGTAAACAATATTCAGTGGATGTTGAAAAATGCAATTTTTAAAAATTGGCTAAGAGTGCGTGTAATTTTTAAAAATTTGCCAAAATAGAGAAAGTTGGTAACGTGAATTCAAAAATTATAATTTTAAAGAAAGCGTATATGTAGCTGGCCCAAGAAATAGTGCTAATTACACAACATTTTTAATTTAAGTTACCACTTTTTAATTTTGACATCTTAAATTTTGAAATTATATATATAATACATTTTCAATTTTAAGATTACAAATATCATCTCTTTAAACTCAACTTTTAAAAATGTCACATTGTTTTTCATATAAATTTCAATTTTTTCGTTTTATTTTTGCAATTTTTTTCTCTCTTCAGTTTCTCTCTCTTCTTTCCTCTCTCACTTCTACCCAAACCCTAGATCCACATTCTTCTCTACTATTTCTCTCTCTTCCTATCTCACCCGAAACCCTAACCGCTCCTCTGTCTTTCCTGTCTCTTCCTCCCTCCTCCATCACTTGCTTCTTCCTCTCTTTCTCCCTCATCCATTGCTTGCCTCTTCCTCTCTCTCTCCGCTCTCTCTAACTCAGTTCTCTTTTCTCTTCTCCTTTCCTCTACTCTCTCGATCTCGGTTCTCTTTCCTCACGTACTCTTTCTCATCCGCTGTGTTTCCTCCCAACATATGCCAAATCTGAAAACACGAGGGGAAGCGTTGTGGTGGCATAAGAGAGAAGACGAGAAAGGAAGCGTCGTCGTGTTGAATCTAGTCTTGCAGTGGCGGCAGAGATGCAACTAGGGAGAGACGGGGCAGACGATTGGGCGTGGCGACTGGATCCAGGAGCGAGGTAACAAAAAGGAGACACGGTTGGAGAGCGGTGACGAAGCTGCAGCTTGGGTGGAGAGAGGCAACGATGGAGCTTATGTTTGCGAGGAAAGAGGCGACGATAAGCAGCTGGGGTTTTTTGAAACCCTAGTTGCAACTGAAGATGGTAACGAAAAATTGCACAATTAGTCCTTGAAATTTCTAAATTTTATAAAATCAACCCCTTAACTTTTAAATTTTAAATATTAGTCTATTGTCTTGGAAAATTATTGATAAAATTCTAAAGTTATGGTTATGTTGTGCTTACCAAAAATAATTTTTGCATGGTTCACAATGTAAACCATTGTGAACCAAAAAATAATATTGTACACCATTCTGAACTAAAAAAATATTTTGTTTTTTTTTGTTGACAATGGTTTATAATAGTTCACAATGGTTCACATCATGCAACTATTTGTGAAGAAAAAAAACAGTGCATTTAAAAATTCATTAAGTGTATACACTTGTGAAATTCATTTAGACTTTTTAAAAAAATTTGAAATGTGCCAACCATTGTGAACTATTTGAAAGAATTCACAATAATGTACAATATAATAAACATCATTTTGTGAACCATTCTGAACGTAAAAATCGATCCCGAAAAAAAAAAAGATGGTAAAATTGGTTTAAAATTCCTTTAAAAAATTTTGAAAAGAAATTCATTTAGACTTTTTAAAAAATATAAATTGCATGAACATTTTAAATTATGTATTGTGTAAAACAAAAAAAAAACATACCACACATGGGAACTATTGCGAACAAAAAAATTGCTAAATTTGTTGAATTTTTTTGACAAAATAATTAAGAAACAAAAAATCATTTTGACTTTTTTGAAAATATGAATTGTGTATCCTATTGTGATCCATTGTCAACCCTTGTAAACTCAAAAACATAATTCGGTTTAAAAATATGTTATAGAAAAAAATTCAATTTCCCACGGAAAAAAAGGCAATTCCTTGGCGGTTTTCAAAAAAATAGCATTTTTAATATGTGGTAAATATAAGTGACATTCTCAATACTTACAAACTTGATATGTTATTTTTAAAAAGTGAAATGTTTTTAGTATAAATCTCTAATTCTCCTAAAGAAATAAGCCACTCCTGTTAAGAGGAATTCCAATAAAAAGAAAATTGAATTTACGCATCTTTTATCAGGATTTCTAATTCAGACATTTAAGTTTTTTTCTTCTTCTAAATTTATTTTAACTTTTCTAATCTAAAGAAAGGAAATTACAAAACAAAGTGAGATATGGCTGACTTGGCTTAGGTTTGTTCCTTCTCTTTTTATTTATACTCTCTTTTTATTGAATTTTTCTTTTTTTGCTTAATCTATAATCTTCTGCAAGGTATTGTAACATCTCTCACAAGTTATGCATTTGCATGTTTAGTTTATTGGTGTTAAAAACTGAAGGTCTACAAACAAACATATAATCAGCAAAAACAAAGAAGGATCGAGATCCTACCTCTTTGTCCAGTAGAAACAGCAGGGAAAAGGATCACATCAAGCCTTAACAGTTGAACCACGACTTTAATAGATGGGAACAACCAATAGAACACAGTCTAGATGTCGACTAAAGATCGAGACCACTTAGGAAGACTAAACTGTTGGATCAAGGGTGATCAACATTAAGTTCCTTTTTATAGTTTGATGATAAGCAAAACGTTTGACTTAAGAGAAACAAGTTGGAAAGCTCGGAATTGCGAAACAAGTCACTGCAAGTGCTTCACGTACGTTATAAATGGTTCACATACATGAGAGAGGGTCTGAAGACAAGCAAAAGTCACTGGAACCCTCTGAAGCACGTTTCACGTACGTAAGGATAAGTTCACGTACGTGTGTTATAATTCACGTACGCACTATATGAGTTGACGTACGTGAATCATGCCGGAGCTTGATCAACATACGTGAGATGTATAACAAACGTACATAAGCTGAAGAATTTTTAGATGACGTACGTGATAATAAAATGACGTACGTGAGAGTAGCACAGATAGCTGCAATGGGCAGAAACATACTCCAACGGCTAGTTTATCTCCACCAACGGTCATATCATTTGGAGAGGCTATAAATACATCAAGGAAAGGCAGAAAAACATGGATGATCATATGCTTTCAAGTCCCAATCATTTTCATCATTTCTCTCACTCCAAAACACCAAATCAAGCTAGAGATCAAGATCAAGAGCATCAATTTCATACAACCAAACTCTAGCATAGAGCTTTCAGTTTTTGTAAATATTTTGTAAACACTTTGAGGGTGGGAAAAGGTTTGTTGTGAGCCTAGAGAAAACAACATTGTAATGCCTTTAGAGATTTGAGCCGTAATCAACCTTGGGTAGGCTTTAGAGGGGTGAGTCGTAATAAACTTTGTAGGCTTTAGAGGTTTGAGCTGTAATCAACCTTGTAGGCTTTAGAGGGGTGAGCCATAATCAACCTTGTTAGCTTTAGAGGGGTGAGCCATAATCAACCTTATTAGCTTTAAAGGTGTGAGCTGCAATCAACCTTGTTGGCTTTAGAGGTGTGAGCCGTAATCAACCTTGGTGTAAGGCTTTGTTGGATTGAGCCGAAATCAATATTCGATA
>CAODLS010806650.1:0-13749 GCA_948243855.1 Flueggea neowawraea | reverse complement strand
TGTTATCGTTTATTTAAATAAAAACTTACCAATTATTTAATGACAATAAACAAATAAAATCAAATCAAGTAAAATCAGAAGTAGAACAAAATACTAATACCTACCTTGACGCCTTCAACATGAAGTATCGTTTGCCTTATAGGATCCAAATGTTCTGCCGGGATTGCAGCATCCACCAACTCCAAGATACTGAGCAGGTCCATGAGAACATGTCAAGCATGGAAAATTACATTTCTAAAAAACATAATTGTTCTGATACTCAAATACTATCAATGTAATGAAACCACAAACCCCAACATAGTGTAGCCAATATTCCTATCTAGAACTATCAAAATAACAAAGCAATCACTAGAGGTACAAAAGCAGCACAAAGAAATGTGAAAACTGGCATATATAAGGAATGAAAAACATACCTCTGGTAGCCGGTTTCTAACCCAGCCTTCAGTATCATTCCAGAGACAAGAAGTCCAGCAAGAGGATCCAGAAACCTAACTCCTAGAATGGAGCCTCCTGAAATGATGGGCAGGCCATCCACGATTTTAAAAAAATATATACATGAAAAAATTGCTTATAAAAAAATATGAAAAAATATGCATTGTTGGTGACATGTTCTTTAATTAGTGAACTGAGAAAACTAGACTGACTCGTGCTAGTTAGTTAAAGGATTTCACATGCTATTAGATTATCATGAATTATGTGGAGTTTTTGGTGCATGGAATAAAATCTTACCAACCCCAATAAGAGCAACAACAGATGATATGGCATTTGCACGATGATGCCATGCATTTGCTTTCATAAGCCCACTCCCGTGCTTCTCCCCAGCACGTTTTGTTATCCAGTATAGCGTACAGTTGATATGAAATATCCAGGAATAAAATAACAAGCAACCTCATTTTTCACAAAAACTTTATTAGAGACTAAATTCTACGGTGCACTGGAAAAAACTATAATTCACTCTTTCTACTAGTTAAAAGTTACCCTTCTTTAACAGAGATCGACACCAGAGTCATTGTCGAAGCAAGGCCTGGGTGATTCATATCAATTCCATGATGATGTCGACCATGGTGATCATGACTATGACCATGATTACAAGTCAATGCATGATTTACTACTTCAGGAGCTCCTGATAGCAAACCCTGCACACAAGAGATGTTATTTTTAGCTTCCATTGACAAAAGGTTTACATGATATTTGCAAGATAACAGAAATAAAGCATAATCATTTACATTTATTTCAATGACAGTATCAACTCCGAAAGGGAAGGCGAGGAAATATATCATACAAGCAGAATATCAATAGCATACCACGCAATGCCACCCGCGGTTGCTAACAGCATACAAGAAATTCCAAGAGCTCCTAGTGTTTCGAATTTTCCATGTCCTGACAAATAACAACAGTTCTGAGAATTTAGAAACATTTTAAAGCCATTTATTAATTTACAGATCAAGTAATGTTTCCTTCTATGATGATTTAAATCAATGAAGTAGCGTGTAGGTACAGATTATAAATAACCATATGGATGTTCATTGTCTTTGGGAGCCTTCCCCGCTCTAAATAATAACAACGCAACTCCACTGAGGACCTGCACAAAATTTACAACCTCAAATTTACTCCACACTTTATTTATTATAAATTCACATTTTTATTAAAGGACATATTAACATTACCACGTCGGATACAGAATGCGCCGCATCGGCGATTATGGCGGTACCTCCCTAAACATATCCGGTCAAAGCCTTTCCGGCAGCTAAGCCAGTGTCGGCGGCAAGGCCTAAGCGGAAAATCTTCTCACCTTCCTCGCCGACGTCGTGGTGGTGATCGGAGTGGTGATGAGATTGACCTAAATGCCAGCGTCTGGGGATTCTGCAGTAGGGAGTGTCGTCGGAAACAGAGGAGCGGTCATAATAAGAGTTGAAAGGTTGAACTAGGAGAGCAGAGCGCGAAGATCGGTGTTGCGGAGAGAGAGTGGAGCGGAGGTAGGATTTGAAGAGGGGATTGAGATTATTGAATCTAAATCCCATCTTCAGAAGTGGAACAACTGAAGAAATGAGTTTTACAGCGTCGGCTGAAAACGACCATGGCTGTCCGGACCGGAGATTTGAGTAGCGTGGTAAGTCGGCGGTTAACGACCACGTGTAGGCCCAGCAAGTTCCAGTTTTTTGGATTTTAGGCCCAATTATTTTGTCTGTGGCCAACATTTCCGTTTCTTGTTAGAAATTGGCTAGTTTTTCAAGCAAACTCACAATCTTGATATTTGCAGGCATTTTCTTCCCAAAATTTGAGACTTTAGTGGTTCAGTGTTTAGTGAAGGAAACCGATGATTAACAAAATTTGTCCCAAGTGGCAAATATAAAACCCTCTAGTAATATAGTCTGGTCCCAACATTGTGTGGTATCAATGTGAAATTCAGTTTACACAAAACTGTTGCTTTCTCTACAGGAAGCCTGGTCAAATATTTCCCGGTTCAATTACATTAAGCCCGTCATCGGAATCGCGAAAATTTGTTTGTGGGGAAGTCAAATTAAGGCCTTAAATGTCCTTTTGTATACTCAGCAGGCCCGGTCCTGGCAAAACTCCACAAGCAGAGGGAAGGAGAGGCATGACATGATGAGTATAACTTTTCTGAATTCATTTGCCAATGCTTCAATATCAATGATGCAATGTTCATATGTTACCTATGCTTTGCTCACCCCAATCCAACAACCATCACCGCTGAGAACTCAAGCTCCGGCCAGTATCAACGTCACCTTTGGTTTCCGTTTCTGTTATGGTCCCGGTAACCAGAAGGATTCCGTGGCCTAGGTCTGCTATCAGGGATATAATCCCATCCCGGGTTCGTTCTGGATCCTGAATAGTTTCTTCCTGCCATGTATCCTGGAGACCTACCAGGACTGTTCTCTGGACTCCAAGACTCAAACCCCTCACCACCCACTCGAGCATTTCTCTCCCAAGGAGGTCCTGAAGGTAACCGAGGCTGTGAGAGCCCACGAAATGATGGATCATAACTATTTTGATTGACCTGAGAGTAAGAATTTTGGACTAAACCATCCCTATCTCCTCTCCAGGATTCAGGAAGTGTTTGTTGTGGTCTAGAGGAATATACAACTTCAGGTTCGGGTGCAAAGGTTGCCTGTGAATGCAACCGTGCCGTTTGCATTGCCGGCGGCAATGAATACGAACCAGGTCCTCTCTCTGATGCACTGGAAGTGTAACGTAGAGAAGGAGCTGGTCTGTTAGCAGCTTCAACTCGCATAGAAGGCCCAGTTGCAGCTGAAAATTCCTGTCTAGAAGGTTGTACAATTGGTAACATTGAAGAGTTAGTGGGGAGAGACTGGTGTGATGAAAGAACCACCGAAGTTTGAGGCAACGAGCAAGAAGGTGGTATGGCTGGTGGAGCTTTTTTTGATAGTAATGACACGCCTGATTGCTGCTGTAGCATTCGGATGTTGGTGGATTGATTGTGAAGCTGCCGCATCGTGCTGGTAGAGACTCCAGGATCAGCATAGGCAACTCTGTTCTCCATTGACAGTCGCTGTGAAAATGGGTTCTTGGCAACTTCTGGTCTCCTTCCACACTGCAAATTTTGCATTACAGGAGTGAAAAGTTAGCACGACCGCTTTAAAACAAGACAAGAAAATCATATTTTTACCATTTTTTTAACTTCTATTCCAATTTATATTTACTTTTGTGACGCCAGCACAATTTGATGATCAGATTGTTACTTGCAGCAGCAATATAAATGCATCAAACTGCCATTCCCAACCTATGAGAGATACCAACAACCACAGATCTCAAATTGCTGAGAAGGGTGGAAGAAGAGTGCTTATACCATAACCCAATTAGCAATTTACCAAATTACTCAGCCATTAATTCTATGCAAGGGTAGTAAATGGTCCAAAACAAAAGAGGTGGTAAAACAATAAATTAACTCCTTTAGAATGTTCTTGAGTCCAGAATTGATGTGACATCCTATTAATTTAAAGAACTGTGGTTCGTGCTTCTTTGATTTTAATGCATGGATTCCAACATAATCATAGTTACTATAAATATGAGAGCAATCAGCTCTACCCCTAGGTGGACTCGATATCAATGTTTTGAGGCAAAAGTGGCAGCATGAACCAAAGTGACGCACCGTTCCAGGATTGCTTGACGGAGTTGGCGATGGGAGAGAAACTTCAACCTTCTCTTCCACTTTCTCAACAACCCCATGCAACCCACCAGCTAAACCAGTCCCACCACCAACTTTTATCATGTCAAGCAGCTTCACCGTTTCCTGAATGGACAGATTACCAGCTTGACCAGATGTCAATGCAAAAACCAATTCTGGGTTTTTAAGCAGCACAGCAAGCAATTCAAGATCCGGTTCAGCAGCACTCTCACTGGCAATCTGGGCCAAAGAGGGTGGTGTTGATGCAACAGCTCCATTCACATTCACATCGTGGGAAACATGTTGGGTCTCTGCGGCATCAGCATCAGGTGGCTGTTCAATTGGGATTTCCGGGGTCAATGTGTCATCATAGTCCATCTCCCGGTCCCATGGTTCCTTGGGGTTAAATGGTATATCCTGTACAGACCGGTATATAGTTTCCATCTCCCTACGATTTCTGTTTCTCTGAATATCAATTTCTTTGCTATTTTCACCAGTGCCAACTCTCCATTGCTCATTTAGTCGTATTTCTGCACAAAGAAATTACACTGACTGCTCAATATCAACTGAGGATTGAATTGGAATCTAGAACTAAAAAGATTGTCAAACTAATAATGAAAGCAGTTGGTCCACACTGAGAGGGGAGAAAAATCAAAACATCGGGCATTAAAGTAATTCGTTGACCGGCGTATGAGAATGAACCATGTGGCTATTTCCTCTGCTTGTCTGATTACCAAAATTGGACAAATAGTGATTGTCCAACTTGATTGCCGTTGGTTTGGAGAAGAATTAGAGATATACTGTGTAAAATAATCAGGGAATTGCAAATTTCGAGACAAAATCAATTTTGATAGTATTTTAGAGATCCAGAGATGAAGTTTGAGAACCCCGTTGAGCAACGTTTTATCAGACCCTGCCTCTGATTATCGCCACAATCTCAAGTGTCTACATATCCAGATTAGCAATGGTATGCGGTAGCCACAATTAAGTCTTATATATATAATCTTTCTAATATAGTTTCACTTTAACAATAAGCAACTCAAGAAGTTAATATGATAAACGTAACTCTCCCTTCCAGAAAGGGCTAGAAGCATGACACTTTAACAGATAGTTCCGACAGCATATCGGGATCAAGGCTCAAAACTAAAAGAAAGATTGGGCAAAATCTTCAACTTTCATAAAATGTCTTTAACATGAATTGGACATCCATTTCATTTCTTTCTGGATAGAAGAATGAAAAAGTGTAAGTTTAGGTAAAGTATAATCAAGAAAGAGAAACGACATCCATGGTTGGAAAGCAGCTACTTTATCCGCTATTTTTGTTCCCTTTTTTATCCTGTGATTTCCGTGGGGAAAAAATACAAAATACTATACGCATCTCCTTCAATTCTGCCCTAAAAAGAACAAGTTCCTTAGCACCAGTGCAACGATTTTTCTCAAAACACTGTTATTTAGTACGCTAATAATGCTAAGAAACTAAACTGTAAAGACGTAACACAAGTGAAACCAGTTAAAGCAAATAAAAAAGAAACACAAAATGTACCTGGCGGTATATGCCATGAGATCTGCACCCTGGTGGACAAATCGCCCAAGGGCTCCTTATGACCCGTTTTCTGCTTCGGATCAGAAGGAACTTCAATCTTATTAGGAACTTTTAGGGGAAGCGTCACGGGTTTCTTGTGTTCCTCTATCTTAGACTGCACAGGAACCTTAGATATGGGGGCCACTTTGCTGGACAAGATACTTAGAGGCATATGAAGACCTCCAATCTTCACCCCATTATTTCCATTGGACAAAGGATTGGGTTTTCCATACTTGCTCTGCATGTGAAGAGCACGCATTTTTGCTTTTTGGATGTCATCAGCAGACATAGGGCGACATTGACTAACCGGCCCAGCTTTTGTGGCCTGAGGACTTCTTCCAGAGGTTTTTTGCCCAGGATGTTCCACCAGTTGAACTTTTCTGCGTTCTCTGCCATCTATTTCTAGCTAAGGAACTTTAACTTCATCCAACTGGAATAAGAACAGAAGTAGTTTGAACAGCATCATCAGGGGACTTGCATTTCAAAGAAGATTAATCACATCTCCATTGTCAAAATAGATTGTTTAACAGAAATATAGAAAAATAATTGATGATCAGAATCGTTTGTGTCAATGTTGAGATTATTAACAAGATGCCATCTGTGGACAGAGATATAAAATTATTTCTTCCTCAAAGTAGTACTGTGCTCATGTTTTTCAAGTTAAGGGCAACAGGGGGGGGGGGGGGGTTGGTTGGGGTTTGGAGGGAACAAGGAAAGCACAGGAAATGAACTGAAGCTGAGGATACGGGACGAAGATCCAAGGATTTGCTTCCTACTTGGATCGTCAGTTGATGCTAGTAGCAGCTTCAATGGTTGTGATGACTCCATTTTCCTAAGCAAGAAAATTTAGGCCCGGTGCTTCATCAGCTACAAAGAACAACTGAACATAATAAAGTGTAACTCAAACAGAAAATACATTCACACCTCGTATTATCTGAACTTTCAGATGGTAAAGCAAGAAGATTTTCCTGCATGGCAATATAAAAGGTATTAGAAAAATCAGGCAGGCTTGAGTGAAGTACAGACTTGATCAGATGTTTGAAGATAACTCACTGAATTGCTAACATTTTGTTCCCATAATTCATTGCCCATAATGTAGTCAATGCTGCAAAAAGTCAAGAGTGAAAAATGAAAATGCTGGCAGAGCATACACCGTAAGTGCAGGAGGTATTAATATTATGTCTTGCCTCTTCTTCAAAATCATTGCCTGCGCATCAGCCGAAGCTCTTATGCCATTGGGTTTCTTCACAGCTTGGCTTCTTGCAAACATCTTGCTCCATTTTGATAACAACAACCTTGCCCTGTGTGATATGTCTGATCTTCAAATCAGATAAATGAGATTCAAAATTATCCAAAGAGGAATAAAGGCATGCAGCTAAAAATAACACACAAACATCTTAAATTTAGAATGGGTAAATTATCCATTCCCGAATTGACTGTTGTTGCCTCATAAGCAGCAAGAAAAAAGAGAACAGTGCAAAAGAGCCAAAATAAAAAGAACATATGCACACCTGATGTCCTGTAGAAACGCAATCTATTTACACTCTGCAATACGGCTGACATGTGTTCAGGACAAGATTTCTGCAATGGCAAATGACAAAGAACCTGAAAGCAGAAAACATAACACAAGCCTTAGCTTAACTGCAATAAAAGAACACTAAAAGCAACAGAAAAAAATAACTGGATGTACATCTAGAGTGACAAGAACAAAACTAGTTTGTTCTTCAGCAGCAGCTTCAGTCAAACATGTCGCCAAAATCATCACACCACCTTTATTCAAAAACCTAAAGGAAAACATATACCAGAATGATCAAACAACAAGAGAAAAACTAATCAAATGTTGTTACCAAGTAATTGACAAAACCACTTATCAAATAAAAGTAACTGACAATACCAATTCAAGACTGAGGGATTATGAATTCGCAAGATCTGTTCCATCAGTTTCACTTGCCCAGCAAATGTTTCTTCTTTCCGCAAAATACCAAAAATGTTCTCAACAAAATTTCTTTCTATTTCATCTAGTCCAGGCAACAGATCATCCTGTGTAGAGCAAGACGGTGCTTCTTCGCTGGTGGAAGGGCCAATAGAATTTATGGGAACGGGATTGGTATTCACAGTACTTAAAGGAACAGGACTGGGTTCTATAAAGTTTAAAGGGCATGAATTGGGGTATGCAGAGTTTAAAGGGAATTGATTGCGAGCAAAAGACTGCAATGGAATTACATTAGGGTCAACAGTGTATAGAGGGACTGGATTCAGAGAGCTCGTTAGAGTATCATCTTCTGTTTTTCTATGCGGATCAGCTCTAATGGCCTTCTCCCTTGACAACCGAACTAGTCTCCTCACCCGTGAACGTTGAGTGTTAAAAAAATCTCGCACCTGGAACACTAAGACACCTTAGTTTGAGCAATGGTTAACAAATACACATCCACTTGTAAATGAAAAAGCCAAGGCTACAACAAGGAGACACTCGAAATGACTAATAACTAAAACACGCAATCAAATGCACCTGTGTGACTGTGATGCCAAACTGAGCACTAATTTCACGAGATTCTTTCTTGCTGACTGCATCTTTGAGGGAGAAAAGAGCTTGCATATATTTTACAGCCTTAGGGTTTAGTAAATCTCTCGGTCTTTTTCCTGACAAATAATGTCCAAAAGCTCATAGCATTAAAATTAACCACCAAAAGAAATAAAATTCATACCACTTTTGGTTTCGACAAGCCTCTCCCTTTTCAAGAAACAAGAACAATCCTGAAAGCAACCCTAACTAGAAGAAGACATTATCAGCAGTTGAAACTCACCAATTTTCACAGATAAGGCGCCGGCTGCCTGCACATATTCCGAAGCCACGTCAGTCAGAAATGGCATAATTGGTCAAAAACAAATCATGCATTTATAATTAAAGGTATGAGAATGCACCATCTCTTGAGAGAGAGGATTAACGCCGGTCAGCTTGCATTGTGTGACAACGATGCTTTGGAGCTGATCGATCTGGCTGTGGAAAAGTCCCTTTTGAGAATCTAGAAATTTCTGAAACGACTCCACTGAGCTCCCAATCTCTAACTCCTCTAAATTTTCCTTCAAAACCTCCATCGTCAAACTCCAATACTGGATTCTCGAAGATCGAGAAACCACAACAGAGCATTACACCAACGAACTATAAAAGAATGAAGATTTTTCAAAAAGAAAAAAGTTCAATTTCTAATTATACACAGAGAAAGGAAAAGAGAAAGAAGGGGTCAAAATTAGGGTTAGGGTTTCGTGATTGCTAGAGAGAAGGGGGAGGAGAGAGGGGTGCGGTGGGGTTGCTACCTCTGCAAAGGGTAGAAGTGGAATAGGGAACTAAGGCCCAAATTCACACGTGACAGAATTATCGAGCTAACACTCACTACCATGGCGCTCGGTGGGGCCTCACTTTATTTGTGAGACCAACCTTAATGCTGAATAAGACCCTCCTACTACTTTCAAAATAGGTAATTATCAGCGGAATTAAGAAAAAACTCTTTTTCTTTCCCATTATAGAAATAATTTTTAAAAAATATTTGAAAGAAGAGAATATTTGCTAATACAATGGAATAGGTTAAAAAATGATCATATTTAAGCCACTAACCATGATTGTTTGGTCCTTGACAATTAATTAATTTTCTAAATATTCTGATAATCGGAACAAAAAATACATCAAAGATATTGGTGATTTTTAATATACTTTAAAGATTTTTTTTTGAAGTGTTAAAGGTCAATTTTACAATTTAAAAAAATGTAGATAACTACTATACACGAGTTGACCATTCTTTGGAAACGGAATAATAGGTTATTTTAATAAATTACATAATAGTAAAATAAAGAGAATAACGCGGAGTAAATACTAGTATGTCCAATAAATCTACTAAAAAAACACCTGTGAATTATTCTGTAGTTAAAAAAGTGTAGAATATAATAATTCTAAAAAGGGTGTAACGTGTTGAATAGTCATAAAGTAACAGAAGCTGGCTCCATTCCAGACAGACAGGGCGAGTCATTTGTTTGGTAAAGGGTTGATAACACAATTGGCAAGTGAATCCATGTAACCAAGGACTTTCAAAACTTCTTTTCATTTTATTCAATTGAAGATGTTTGAGCTATACAAGCAAATCAAGTATGTGAGAGCAGGAAGGGAATGAGACTACAAATCTGTCAACAACTTTCTCTACAACTCATCTTAATTCAAACCTACTTCTGAACCTGAATGCACTTCCCTAATTTCTGTTCGCTACTAGTAGCCTCAGCACTCCTCATATACTACCGCCTGTCCAAAACCGACCAACCTCAAATCGGCCAGAGTTATCGTGAACACAATAATTCCAAAGTTCAAATATTCGGAAAATCGCAGGACATTGAGCATTCTTTGTCAGAATCCTGTCATCAATCAAATAAAACAAAATTACTACCATAATTCTCCGATGGAAAAGGTTGTTTATCGCTAAAGATTAGGATGAGGATTTACCTGCCAAATCCACATCCACGGTAGGACGACCCTGCCCTCCATGTTAATTGATAATCTTTTACACATTTCCTTAAGATCGCTTAGTTGGTGTATATACACACAAGCCACTACCAAATAGAAACAGAAGATTGTTAGAGCTGATCGCACAACAGCGCGGAAGCCAATTCATCAAATTTTACAATTACTATTGCTCCACAAACCTTCCAAGCAAACAACAAAGATGGCCTCAAAATTATTCCAACAACAACAAACAAATGATTATCCTGTTGCATTTACAGATCCTCCAGAAGCTAACCTGCTAGGACATGGAAAATTAACATCAGACTTCAAAAGTCTGGTACAAAAATGTTAGCAAAAGCTAGCTTAGTTAATAAATAAGCTAATGAACAAAAATAAGAGAGTGAAGCAAAACTAGCACTCACCTCAGACAGCCAACATCCAAATCAAATACCCTCTCTTGACAAGCTTGAACTGAGAAGTTTATTGCAGTCCGATAATAAGAAATGGGATCACATTTATTGCAGTTTCCCATCTTGTGATGTATCTATCCCATTAAGCCTCTTACAAGTTAACAGGAAAACAAAATTACAACTCCATCTCCACAAAAGGAAAATAAGATGGCGACCTTAGTATACAGCTCTTTGTTACTGATCTCCAATCTTTATTCAATTATTTCTGCTGGACCTTAAGACCCTTTTTTTTACTCTACAAGTCAGCTCCGCAGAAATGTCATGAATCAAGTTTCCTAATGCCAATCTTAAATTGGAGGCAATACATGCAGTCCTTGTCTTCATGAGGAAGCAGACCAAAACTGATAAAAAAATTTGTACTGGACTTCTGAATTTGTACTATACACATGTACAAAGGCACCAAGTTGGTGAGTTTGCAAGATGTGGCCTCTGAACAGAAACAGAAAGTAATTCCATGAAGAGACCTAGTACTTCAACCCCTTTTTGAAAGAGATTGCTCCTAAGAATAACCACAAGATTGTTCCCAGTGTTTTCATCATCTCACCAAAAATGGACTACTTCTGAGAGCTAATGGCTTCGATTGCGAGACGTACCAAACGCAATAAGCCCTCAACATCTTGGAAGTTAAAATCAAGAGCTCTTTTTATGGCCTCTCTACGCTGGTCTTCTCCCAAGCTCAGGTTAGCTGCAGCAAAAGCAATTCTCGATTTTCTAGAGGCTTCCATTGCAAAGTTTACATCCTGTGCCTGCCAGAGAAATGCTACCGGTAATACAACAGGCTACAACATGGATGCAATTTCATATACCTATGTATATATAGTGATCATTACGTGCTGTAAGATATGACAGCAAATTTAATTAGAAGGTAGAAAAACAATCCAAATCACCCATTTGCAACAGTTCAAAAGTAATTTGTTTGAGCAATTAATTATGCCTTAAGATAAAAAATAGAAACTGTAGCTACTTTGGGTTTCAATTTCGTGTTTCCGTATTCACATACTCAACTTTAAATCCATGTATTTTCCTGAAATAATTACATGAAAACAATTAAAAAAGTGCTGCAGAAAAATAACGAATTTTCCGACAAATATAAATGTACTTACAAAGTTGAGCAACCGGACAAAGTTGGGACGACGTGCAGCGCTAATATGATTTCCAGCAACTTGAGGGGAGCTCATGCCCTTGGCCAAAGGGACCTTGTCTGCCGTTGTTGGGTGATTAAGGTTATCCACATCCGAGGCAGAAGAAGAAGGGGATTCACCTGATATAAATGTGGGCGAGCATAGCAGTGCACCGATTATTTAGAGTCAATAACACATAAAACTTTGGAAGACTAATGCAACTGGACATTTGTTTGGGAAAAAAAATTACCGGGTGGATTCACTTGAAGAGCCCCCTGCAAGTCATTTCGATCTCTATTAGCACTGGCATGCGAGGAATATATTACTCTCATGTATGCCACCTCCATGCATTTGTAGGCCAGAGCAGCAGTAGCCATGTCTTTGGATCTCTCACATTCATGGGCACAAAACCTAGAAGATTTGATAATGTGAGAATGTGCAAATATTCCTACTAATCTTTTTCCCATACACAGAAAATCATAAAAGAACCAGCAGAGAATGCTATTTATGAAAATAAGGAACTCCATATTGTAACAGCAATTATTAGATGACAAATTAGAAAGCAATAAAAGTTTGGTCTCTCAATTGGACAGCATTTTAGAGTGCCTAGATGATGAAATGGTATCCATTCGCCACACCGAATGCAAAGTCATGATACTAGCAGCACCAGTCAAGCAGTGGTCAGCTCCACATGCAGTTACCAAGGTGCTATGTGAGTATATGAGAAGGAGGGAGGGAGGGAGGGAGATAGAGAGAGAGAGCTGTCAATCTCATCACATGCTACAGAGAAGTTGCTTTTTCTTTTCCCTATAGTGCTACATACAACTAGATGCGCTCCATATTAATCTAGAAATCAAATAAAAAAGAAACAGCTAGGTCGTATTTAGCTACATTAATAAACCATTTAATCATTAATAAAAAAGGAAAACTGCAGAAAGCAAAACCAGGGTTTATACTTGCAAGAAAAGTGATCTGTCAACTTACTCGCATAGCTTTGCAGTGCTACTGTACATTTGCATGGACTGAATCATGTCTCCAGTTCTGCCATTTTCATTACCATTAGATTCCAAGAGAGAGGCTCCATTAAGAAACTTGAGGGCTGCCTCAAAGTAAAGCCTTGTACTCTCCGTCAACCCAGAATTCTGAAAAGATAAAGCCACAATTAATAACAATTATGTCAGAAAAATGCTATAACTACAATTATATAATACCTTTAGACGATCGGCCATATGTTTTAGATTTTTAGCTTCTTTCAGAGCATTGTTAGCAGCCTGGCTGACAGAATCCCTTTTAACTGGACTTCGATCATCAAGATCTTTGACCCCGTGAGAACTTGATGAGGGATTTCTGGTAGAGTTCTGATGAATCCCGTTTTGATGTTCAACCTCTCTATTCTTTTTCAGCACTTTCAATGCATTACCACCATGAGAAGCATTAACAGCTAAACTATTTATTCCATTTTCTTTGCATGACTCAGATGCTGGTTGAGGGCAGTGATCTACAGCATCATTTTGAGCTCCCCTCGAGGGTAGTGTTGAGTTTGACTTCTCCCTCTTAGGGGCCATCTCACCATGTGGCAGTAAACTCTGCTTTGCAGAAGAGGTTGGATCTTGAACACCAATAGCATCTACTTTAGCATCGCCAGCATTTGAGTTACTCTCTCTCTTCCCATTATCATTAAACAACAGTCCCTCAGAATCCTTTTTAGCAACATTCATGTTCTCATTTTCATCAGATGTGACCCCAATTTTCCCATCAATCTTGTTTTTACCATCGCCTAATTTCAATTCACCACCAGATGTTTGTTCATTAGTGGAATCAGACATTTTCATAATGCCACTTTCGGATTCTGAATAAAGATTTTTAAGCTTGTCCTTGGAACGTGAAGAGGATCCCATTACAGACTTCTTTGAAGAAGATGCATTCACATGATGGTGACTATT
>CAODLS010806638.1:0-14837 GCA_948243855.1 Flueggea neowawraea | reverse complement strand
TATTGGGACCGAATCTTACACTCAAGAACGAAGATGAGCCTTGTGTGTACAAGAAAAATAGTGGGAGCATTTTAGTATTTCTGATTTTATATGTCGACGACACCCTACTCATAGGAAATGACATCCCAACATTGTTAAATGTTAAACAATGGTTAGGGAAGTGTTTCTCTATGAAAAACATAGGTGAAACTGAAACTATACTGGGTATAAAGATCTATAGAGATAGATCACAATGGCTATTGGGACTAAGTCAATAGAAGTACATAGACAAAGTACTGAAACGGTTCAGTATGGTTGACTCCAAGAAAGGTTATGTACCTTTATCACAAAGAGTTGTTCTAAGTAAGAAGGATGGTCCTTCTACAAGAGAACAAAGGGAATACATGAGTAAAGTTCCATATGCTTTGGCTATAGGTTCTATTATGTATTATTTGTTATGTACTAGGTTGGATGTCGCACATGCACTAAGCATGACAAGCAGGTTCCAACAGGATCCAGGTGAAAAACACTGGACTGCTATCAAAGGGATCCTTAAGTACTTACGAAGGACTAAAGGATTATTTTTAGTGTACAACGGAAAGGAAGAGCTCATTGTAAATGGTTACACTGATGCTGCCTTCCAAAATGATGTTGAGGACTTGAAATCGCAATTTGGTTATTTGTTTTGTCTGAATGGAGCTACTGTAAGCTAGAAGAGCTCTAAGCAAGACATCATTGTCAATTCTACTACAGAGTCCGAGTATATTGCAGCTTCAGAAGCTGCAAAAGAGGTTGTGTAGATTAGGAAGTTCATTACTGGATTAGGAGTTATCCCAAGCATCCTAGATCTAATTAAACTCTATTGTGATAACAATGGAGCTATTGCATAGGCTAAAGAGCCCCGATCACACCAGAATTCCAAACATATACTCAGGAGATACCATCTCATTTGAGAGATCGTTGAGAGAGGTGATGTGAAGATATGCAAGATTTCTAAAGAAGACAAAGTAGCAGATCTGCTAACCAAACAGTTAGCTAGGCCAAAGCATGAGGGTTATGTTAGATCCTTCGGGCTTAGGATTATGGCCGATTGAGACTAGTGCTGGTGGGAGATTGTTAGTGTAAGCCCTAGCCCTAAGTACATTGTATCCAATTTATATTTTATGTATATATTATGAGGCATTGTTTTATCTCTTTATTATTCCTGTGCATTTTTAAATTGATAAAACGTCTATGAATAGTGATTCTGCTTAAGTTATCAAATATGTCATTTGGATAGTAAAACATTGAAGCATAAAATAATACTATTCTAAATATCCGTAGTCAATTATTGTCATAGGAGTGGCAATAAACCAAGACTAGTATGTTCTATGTGAGATGATCATGTTTTATTGGTCATAGGATATGAGATATCAATCAGAGAAAATAGAACATGTTAGAGAACAGTGTTCTGGATTATGAGAATACTACATGGTTGAAAGGTCATAAGTATTTCTCATACAACGCTTATACTTGAATCCCTCGACCTAAAATCACTATGGATTCTTGGGTGATTTCTCATATACTTTGACATACGCCTAACGTTATTCGTAAATCAATGGCAAGTATGGGTATTATTGGGTATGCCAAGAGTCAGGCTAAGAAACATGAGTGAAGTGAAGGGATTGCCCTCTTGAGAAGAGAGAAGATATCATCGGCCACTTGATTAGTGAAACTGAGTAGCGTGTGGCCACACTGAAATAAGATGATAAGTGTTATCGTTTATTTGCCTTAGTCAGAATCATTAAAAGATCAAGGAAATGTTTTAGCATAAATAAGGATGACCCGTTCCATGCCTTATGCTATTTCAGATATCAGGAGGCAAAGGGTTGTATAAGGTTGTAATTAGGTTATGTTGATTCGAAATCGACATTCATTTTAATTTGGGTAATCATAATGTCTTGCTAGAGACCAATTATGATTTATGGGCTTTAAATTAATTTTGAGTCCATTGCCAACATTGAATGAACCTACAGGATCGCACACAATAATGATCTGGGTTATGACTTAAACTATTTTTCTTGTTGGGCCATTAATTTATGTTAATGATTTATACATAATGAGATGGGCTCAAGGTGAATTCGGCACACACCCATTAGGCTTGAAAAAATTGAAAAATTCAGCCTAATGATGTTTTAATTAAAAGGTTTAATTGAATAATTAAAAGGGAAGGAAGAAGACTTCTTGTCTAAGTAGGACTTATTCAAGAAACAATCTCCTATTTTATAGGAGAAGAGAGGTCGGTCACACTTATGTGCAAACTAGGGTTTGTGCAAGAGAAGGTGGTGGCACACAAAGGCAATTCTGATTAGGGTTGGTCTCCTATTTTTTAGGAGGATTGACCGGACGCAAATTGCACTATATCTAGGGTTTTATTTGTGAAATAAAAACTCTAAGGACGTGGAAAAGTGGTAGGCGGTAGCACATACACTAAACCCTAAAAGGATTTCGGCAGTTTTGTCCTTCTCTCCCTTATGCAATTCTAGCCGAAACACAAAAGCAAGAAGAGAGTTTTTGTACTAGCATACGTGGTCTAACCTAGAGATCTGTGTGTGTGTGAGAATAGAGGGGAGTCGTCCTTTGGAAGTCCCTAAACCAATTCGGATCAATAAAGCCGCAGGAGAAACCAATTCAACAATTTGAGCAAATCGACAAAGCTTGAAAGGTAAGTTTGCTTAGCCTTCTTTTATTCACTATGATTACACACAGTGTTCCTTGGTGATTCTCGTGTTTTTCACTGTGTATAATGTTGATTAGTCGCATAAGAAACCCAACAGGTAGGATATGCAGAGGTTGTTCCATACACCATTTTTCTAGACTAAGCTAGAGATTTATATAGATGAGTTGTCTCGGGTAACCCAGGGGGTTTGTGAAGGGGCAGACGTTTATATTGCACATTTTAAAGCTATGAGGCAAATGTGCAAGGTGAAAATTTCGAAAGACGAGTATGTGAAGATGGCCCAGAGAGGTGTAGAGCTAGAGTTACAGAAGAAATTCTAGGGGATGGAGTTCCAGGACTTCTATAAAATGGCAGCAAAAGTAGTAGAGTATGAGGAATTGCTTAGGAAAGAAAGCATGTGGAGGAAAAGCATAATGGGGACTTATTTCAAAGAAGTCCATAATGTCGAGACAGAGGATGTGTATGTTGCAGACCTTGCCACTACGAGATATTTTACATACCCTAAGTTAGTAAAGGTACTAACCTCCAACAACAAACCAGGAAACTGAAAGCACAGTGAGTCATACTATACGTTCGATGTAAGTAAAACGTTCAAAATCTTTGATTGTTTGCCAAGGGAAAATTATATTACTTTGCCTGCAGATCGCAAGATTCCAACCAAAAAGGAGATTAAAGGAAAATATTACTGCAAATATCATAAGTCCTGGACGCATTCAATGAATGTATGCTGGGCATTCAAAAAAGTGGCCCAAGACCATATCAACAAATGAGTCATGTTGTTATCTAAAGAAGCCATGTTGATAGATGAGAACCGTTTCCACATATAGTAGAGGTCAATATAGCCAGTGCTGATCTACAGAAATGATTAAACCAACACAAAGGAAAGGAACCACAGCCTAGGGAGAAAGGTTGGAATGTCTATGGACAAAAACTAGTTGGAGGAAAGGCAAAGAGTGGGAGAAAAAGCCCCAAAGAAAATGAAGAAAACAAAGAAAGCAAGAGAAAGTAGGGGACGGTCCCACAAACTCTAGGGATGGCTATAAACCATGAAGGACTTAGAAATATGAAGTTCGTACTCCCTAGGTTCCTAGAATGAACAAATTATGCAGATATTTCGATGGTTTATTCTGTTGTATCGTCATTGGTTTTACCTCATGTGTTTCAAAGCCAATTATGCAGAGAAACATGTGACCAAGGATAAGGACAAGGAATTTCCATGATTCAATGACTTGGATGAGGTCCAAATTGACAAAGGTATGTCCTCGGCAGTAGAAATCAAGACGAAGCCACAATTGGTGTTCGAGAAACCAAAAGGGGCACCACAAGCCAAGCCATTGTACATCGAAGGCCATTTGAATGGCAAAGCAGTATACCGGGTGCTAATTGACAATAACTCATCAATCAATGTTCTGCTTTTAAAGATATTGTTGGCTCTTGGGAAAAAGGAAGAAGACTTGATTTTTACTTAGTTGATCGTGTCCGTAGTAATTGGGGACATCATGGCACCATTGGAAGTCCTTCCCTTAGACATCACCGTAGGTTCCAAGTCCATACTGTGCTCCTTTTTTGTAACAAATTTCACTGCTAGTTACAAGGTATTATTGGGAAAGGAATGGATTCATGCTAGTATGTGTGTGACGTCCTCTCTCCATTAGTGTTTTCTTTTTTGGCATGGGGACAAGGTAGAAACAATGAAAGCATACGGGAATCCCTTTAAGGATGAATTCCACTATGTGGATGCCTATTACTACGATGAAGACGTACAACCCATCACCTTTGGGGGTTTCGACAAAAATGGCCAACCCACCACATTGAAATACTCAGAAGACAAGGTGTTCCACATCATCGGGGATCCCTCAAAAAAGTCCATAAAGCACATCGTGCCATATGCCAGACCGAGGTGCTATACTATTGTTCAGGAGATCGATGATTAATCACACCAACAGGAGGAAAAGAGATGGTGGTAGCTATAACCACCATCCATCAGATCACGGTGCAGCAGGCCATAAGGCAATCACCAGCCATGGAACCAATGTCTGTGCTTGGGCAGAATTAGTTTATGAAGAAGAACCAAAGAATATGGATACAATCCAGTCTTAAGAATTGGATCCAGCTCCACCCAAATTGGAAAATGAGAAGCTACAAGCTAAAGATCCACTGGTTGAGGTGAATCTCAACATAGAATATGATCCCAAAATGACGTTCATTAGTGGGTTCTTGAAAGGGGACCTGAAGGAAGAAATCATAGCCCTCCTAAAGGAATATCGAGATTGCTTCACATGGGACTATAAAATATGTCTGGGTTGAGCAGGATCTGGGTAGAGCACCGCCTCCACCATTAAGATGGACCACCGACCTTTCTAACAACCCTCTAAAAGGATGACTAAGAAGGTGGAGCTCAAAGTAAAATAAGAAATTGAAAGATTATTGAAAGTAGGTTTTATCAGGCCAGCAAATACACAAAATGACTGGCAAATATTGTCCCCGTAGTAAAAAAAATGGAAAAATTAGAGTTTGTATTGATTTCAAGAATTTGAATGCCGCCACTCCTAAAGATGTCTATGTGATGCCAATAAGTGATATGCTCATTGATGCCACTGCTGATCATGAGATGTTAACCTTTTGGGATTCTTTGCCAGTTACAATAAAATTAGAAATACAGAGAATGATATACATAAAACTGCATTCAGGTGTCCTAAAGCTATAAGAACTTTTGGGCTCTGGAATGCTGTGCTACTTATCAACGAGCAATGAATTTGATATTTCATAATGTTATAGGCAAAAGCATTGAGGTTTGCATTGATGATGTGGTGGTCAATTCGAAACAATAAAGAGACCACATAGCACATTTGAAACAATGCTTTGAGAGTTTAAGAAAGCATCAGCTGAAGTTGAATCCAATGAAATGTGTTTTTGGTGTAAGAGGAGGAAATTTCTTGGGATTCTTGGTCCACTAGAAAGTTGTGGAGATAGACAAAAATAGAGCAAGGGCCATCCTTCAAGCCAAAACCTCCTATAAACAATAAGGATTTACAACATTTCCTAGGTCAGGTAAATTATATTAGGAGGTTTATCTCTAATCTAGTTGGCAAAACCCAGGAATTTCAGATTTGCTCAGGTTAAAAACCCAAGAAAATTTCAAATGGGAGGAACGTCATTAGGAGGCTTCTGAGAGAATTAAAGAATACTTGATTAAGCCACTTATTCTTATGCCTCCTAAGAAAGAACGCCCACTTAGGTTGTATCTCTCCACCTCTGAATGCTTTGTTGGTTGCGCTTTGACCCAAAATAAATATGAAGGGTGTGAACAAGCAATTTATTACTTGAGTTGCCTGTTGAGAGGAGCCGAGACGAAATATTCCCCTATTGAGAAAATTTGCCTTGCTTTATACTTTGCTTGCACAAAGTTCTGGCATTACATGATCGAAAGTCTTGTCTTTGTAGTGTCTTCCACTGATGTCATCAAATATATGTTGACCAGACCCATGCTAACAGGAAGAGTAGGCAAATGGGTTGTTGCATTGGCAAAGTTCTCTTTACAGTTTGTACATTAAAAGGCTGTCAAGGGACATGTTTTATTAGACTTTTTTTAGCACATCACCCAATTTTAGCATGCCTAAGGTTGGAGAACCTGAATTAAAAGTGTCCCATCTGGAGCAAATCCTCTGGGGATTATGGCTCGGTGGATTAAGCATCGAGACTATTGTAGGAGCAGGAGTTGTAATTATTTCCCTAACGGGGACCAAAGCTGCATTTCCTTCAATCTCAATTTTCCATGTACCAACAACCAAGCCGAGTATGAAGCCCTGATAATTGGGTTGTAAATCCCCAAGGAATTGGGGGCGCGAACAGTCAATGTCATGGGTGATTCCCAGCTGGTGGTCCGTCAACTAACTAGAGAGTATTGTTGCAATATTTTTTTGTTGGCCCCATATTTTACAGCCACAATACAACTGGCAGATGATTTTGAAGAAATTCATTTTCTATATGTCCCCAAGGGACAGAACTGGGAAGCTGATGGGATGGCTAAGATGGCCTCTGGGATGAAAATGTCAAAAGAAGTCACCCACAAATTTGTAATAATTCAAAAAAGGGATCACCCATCCATCAAGGAAAGAGGAATGCCAACGGATTCTTTCAACATAGACATAAAAAATGTTGGCGATTGAAGAATGTCCATCAAGCAATATTTGGAGAACTCGTCCCTAAAGACCCCTTACAAAATCAAGATGCTGGCTCTAAAGTACGTATTGATAGAAAATGTTCTATTTAAAAATGGGTTTGATGGTGTGTTATTTAGATGCCTGGGAACACTGAAGGCCATGGAAGTCATGAAGCAGGTATACGAATGAGTGTGAGGTGCCTACTAAGCCAGAGAAAATGAGATGGTTGATTCGAAGACAGGTATTTCTGGCCAAACAAGCTAAAGAACTATATAAATTATGCCAAATGATGCCGGCAATATCAGGAGCATGAAAGCATACAATAGGTACCTGCAGCGAAACTTTCTTATATGGTAAAACCATGGCCCTTTAAGGGATGTGCCATTGATTTGATCGGGAAAATTTATCTTGTGTCCTTTAAGGGGCATTCATTCCTAATAGTGACCACTGACTACCTTACAAAATGGGTAGTGGTGGCACCAATGAAGAAAGTATAACAACAAGACGTGGTGACATTTATCAAACAACAGATCATTCATAGTTTTGGGATTCCTCAATCCATCACTAAGGATCAAGGCATGATGTTCACGGGAGAGCTTACTTGTGCGTTTGCCGAGGATTATGGGATCAAGCTTTTAAACTCCACCCCTCATTATCCTCAGGTGAACGGGTAGACCGAAGCTTCCAATAAAACCATCATAGGGATCCTAAAGAAAATGATAGAAGATAACCCCCGAGACTGGCATAATTTTTTGTTTGAGACCTTGTGGGCATACTGAACATCCAAACGGGATGCCACTGGGGTAAGCCCATTTCTGTTAACTTTCAGTCATGATGTCCTATTAATTACGAAAGTAGTGGTGTCATCCCTAAGAGTTGTTCAACAGAATGCCTTGTCCCCTGAGGACTTTACTCAAGCCATGGTGATAGAATTGGAAGACTTGGATCAAAAGTGAATGGATGCTTTCAATATGATGGTGGTGAAAAAGAATAAGGTTGCCCAGGCCTATAACAAGAAAGTTAAAAGAAAATGTTCCAAGAAGGGGATTTGGTTTGGAAATTGGTGTTGCCTGTAAGTTCTAAGGATCATATCTATCTGAGGATCATGTCTATAGCAAGTGGTCAGCGAATTGGGAAGGTCCATTTAAGGTATATCATGTGTTCAATAGGAATGCATACTGGTTAGCTAGTTTGCAAAGGGAGGCCCATAAGGATATATAAATGGGAAATACTTGAAAAGGCATTACCCCAGTATATGGGAAAAGGAATAAGTCCTTGAACGAAATATAGAGTTATAAAGAAGGTTATATAATAATCGCTAGGTTCCTTAGAGTTAGTTGTGTAGGCCTTTTTGGCCACCAGAATGCTTTTAAGGTTGGTCTTTGGCCACCAATCGCAGAATAATAAAATAGCCTAGCAATTTCTTTATTATAAATTTAACTCGTGTAAATAATAGGAAACAAAATATGGCATAGTAGCATAAATAAAGTTGTTCCAAAAAAAAGAAGGAAAAAAACCCATCAAGTAAATCCAAAATAAAGTTGTTGCCATGAGGGACTTGTCCTTACAAAATTGGTTGGTTTTTTGGAACCACCAACAAAAACAGAGCCAATAGGAAAATGCCTAAGGTATATGCAGGCTTGAGAGGTCGATTTGGGCCAATTATTTCGGTTGTCTTTGGAACTCCCCCACTTCTAGCTCCGCAATCTCAATCCTCTTCTTGGTAGCTTTGACCTCAGGAGTACGAACTTTCAAATGCTCTAACTCCTTGGCTTTAATGGCATCAAGAAGATCATGTTCCTTCTCAAGTTCCTCTACCGCGGCCAAGTCCTCTCGTGTCCCCGTATCCAGAGCAACAATTTTGGCTTGAAGGCATGCAATCTCGTGTCTATGATGAGAGATAGTCTCCTGGCAGCAGTCATAACTAGCTGTGCACTTAGCCATGCTTATGGTATGCTACTTTCGACAAGAAACTCCTTGGCAGTGATGTTCAGCATCCCCTTTGAAATTTTCCAGGAGAGCCTGATTAATAGACATGGACTCAACGAATTTGAGAAATGAGGGATGTACTTCTGGAAATGGGTAAGCCTTTCTTTCTCTTTCAGAATTTTGTAAAGAGGGCGCATGGTCTTAATAGCCTCTAAAGCCTCCTCTAAATGGAGAGAGTCTACCATATGAACCTTCATTTGAAGAACTTTGGACAAAGTCGCCTTAGCAGCCTCCAAAGCTTCCGGAGTGGATTTTATGGTGATTAAAAGTGGACCCGCTGAAAGCTCAAGGAAATCTAAGTCCAATGAGGATATGGTTTTTGGCCATTCTTTCTAAAGGCCGATCCAAGTTGGGAGTGGAATTGAGAATCCACCTAATAATTCAAAGGAAATATTAGAAGTGAACAAAGCAGGCTAGCTACAAAAAAAGAAAGAGAAGAAAAAGTCCTAGGAAGCAACAGTTTACCTGAACAAGAATAGAGGAACCAGCCATTGGAAGGCCGGCAGGAGTTACCGTACCCCTAGAAACCGTCTGGGTTTTCAAAGTGGATGTCATCTCAACACTTTCATTGCCAAAGATGGTGCCTCCAAGACTAGAGTCCCCTGGCATGGCACTCTCATCCTCTTCAATAGAAGGTGATTGCTCTCGATCCTTCTCCTCTTGATGCTCATCCATAGGGCTAAGGACAGAGTTTGCCTCACCAGAGTCTCCTCCAAATTTTCTTCTACCAGGGAAACGAACTTAGCTGGCCATTTTACTACCTTTTGCATCCTTCCCGAACGCCTTGAGGGACGTTCATAAACTGTTCCCATTAGTTCCTTACCTTTGTTTCCTTTCGTTTTTTTTTTTCTCAATTTTGAATTTTTTAGAGGGGGCGAATGAGAAAAATCAAAGTCTTCAACTGTAATTTCTCGTTGGATTTGCTCCAAGGCCTTTTTCATTTCTGCAATATGACGAGAAAAAGCTGCTGACAAGGTTGAACACCAAAAATCATACTAGCACAAAAATAGTAAGGAAAGGAGCAGACAAGTGAAAGGAGGATGAGGAATTGTACGTGGTGGCATATTTGTAGTGTTGGTGTACGACTACTCCCACCACGGTTCGAATAGTAGAGATTTCCTGCACAAAATTCATATGTTAAACTAGATGGAAAATGACATCAATTCAATATCCAAGGGGGAGACGTACTATGTAATAGGATGAAGGGTTATGACATGCTCGACATAGAGTATTCTCTTTAGAAATGTCCTTTAAGATGATCTCAATTGGTACCTCACGACCAGTGGTGGATAGGGGCATGTGTTGGAGGGTCAGAGTAATGAAGTCATTAATTCCCAATTGCTTCAACAGTGGCTCAAAAGAAGGGCGAAGCTCGTCTACCCAAGGCACATAGCCTTCAGTTAGGGAAACTATCCAACTCTTGAAGCGATTGGGCTGGTGAGCTTGGAGTACAGCCCCAATTGCTCCCCTACGTCCAATATTGAAGTGGGATAGAGTGCCATCAACAAGGAGGAAGCAATGGTGTAGCAGCCTTCAGTCTATGTCAATAGAGGAATTATGTAAGTACACACTCAGGCGTCTTTTTGTGATGATAAATAATGCAATTCAATACTTCATTATTAGCAGGGGGAAAATATAAGGAAGTGTCCCCAATTGAAATATGAGTGGGTACCAGAGACAAGAGGGAAGGGGTAGGAACCATAATAGTAGCATCTGTAAAGAAAAATTTAGTTCCAAAAAAGGGACAAGTTGGATCTAGAAAACCGATGCCTAAGGGATCACATACACAGAAACAGGGCCAAAATCGATATCCTGACATGAGCAAGTTAATCAAGCAAGTATTGTGTAATCAAAATTTTAAACTAACCTGATGTGTCCATGACAACGTTGGTTAAGGTTTGAGCGGTCTTTTTCCCTGCATAAACCACGAGACCATGAGTCACAGTCACAAACAAAGATGACCCAATCAAGGAAATTTTGGGTAAACCAAGAGGATCTTGTTGAATCAGTTTTTGATTAGCATGAAAACTCATAAATTTTGATAAATTAACAAAACAATTGAAACTGTTAAGTTATGCACATTCTACAACCTTCTAAGTACGTTATAGAATGATCCATGTACTTTGAACTAAGACCTATACCTGTTAATCAGAGATAGAGGCATACCAGGATTTCAAAAATGGACGATGCGTGCACAAGAGCTCATATAAGGAATGAAGAACAAGTGCAATGCATGTAGTAGACAGTGCAGTATGCGTAGACGTTGTACATCAGAAAACATATTGAATCAGTGATGTTCTATGCGCATTGCAGCTAAGACCCAATCACGTAGTAAATAGAAGACACTCATTGGTTTAAAGAGCGCTTGGTACTACGTATGCTGCATAGGGATCTAAGCACATAGATGAGATCAAGGCAAAATCAAAAGAATTCACAAGTCAAGCCGTGTCACGTTCTACATCAATCATGTGCGCATAGAAAGGTAAAAGAGATTTCTTCAAGAGACTGTACTATGCACACAGAACCCACCTCAACGTACGTAGACGTGAATGACATCTGTCTGACTGAGTAAAGACAAATTCTATTGCAGTGTGTCAGATTGCAAATGAGAATATTCTCTAATATGTATTCAGATAGTATCAAAACAGTGAATCACGAATAGGGCACAAAAACACAAAAATGTTAGATGAGGTGAGCTGTACTACTTGACAAATGGAAGACGCTCCTCGGTATTTGAAAATTCAAATATTCTCTGACACAGTCACGAGGAAGAACAAAGGTATCATCATTTAAGACTTGATAACGCACGTTGAACCTAGTACAACACACATATCATTCAAGCTAAATGTACACAGAAGAGAAAGCTAAGCAGGTAGTGATTAGCTGATATCAAGTAGTGGGTACTGGAACATGGTCTAAGCACGCAGAAGAATGGTCGTTGCACGTAGAAATCTGATGGAATCATGAACTACGTATGCAGTACACTTGGTACGCACATAGTACGGGATGACGTCAGTTAATTCAACATTTTACAACTCTCTCTAAACGGCTGTCTTGGGAATTTCAACGGTTAATTTTTGGAGAGTTCTTATACATAGATGTCCCCAGTCATGAGGTAAAAGGAAACAATCCCTGAGAGTGCCAAAAGCTTTGATAATCTTTCCTATTGCATTCTTATCTTGTTCTTGATCATTCTTGCCTATCAACTGAACTATTAACTTGCTAACTATTTCAAAAAGTTGGTGTAAGAATATTTTCACTGAGTTGAGAATACCGTTGTAATCAAGCTTTAGTTGTGAAGCTTGAGAGAAGAATATGTTTACTTTGTTTGTTTCCTTGAAAAATAAAGGAGTGTGGTTTTCTTGTTTGTAACCAGCAAAAACAAGGTGTAAACGGTTTTCTTGTTGATCCCGTAAAAACAAGGATTGTAATCAGTTTGTCTCCACCCAGAAGTGATGAATCTTAGTGAATTGAAACTCTCTAGTGAGCTAGAGGAGTGGACGTAGGTCAAAGAGGACCGAACTACTATAAACGCTTGGCTTTGTTTCTCTATCCCTTTCTCTCTTTATCTTTATCATTTACGTTGTAGTGTTTTGGATTGAGCTGCAGTTTTTGATTTAAACATATTTACAAAAGTTTCTCAAAAGATTTTATTTTCAGCAAGAAATCCAATTCACCCCTTATTGGATTGCATATTGGGATTTCATTTGGTATCAGAGCCGAGTGCTCAATATCTAAGGCCTAACCACCTTGAGTATAAGATCTAAAATGACATCCTTTGGAGATATATCTAGATATAATGGTTTATCTATTAATAGAACTCCATTTTTTGATGGCAGTGACTATGTCTACTAGAATACCAAAATGAAGGTATTTCTCAAATGTGAAGCTGGAGATGTCTGGGATGCAGTAGAAATTGGTCCTTACATTCCAAACAAAACCATAGATGGAGTTGAAACTCTGAAGCCTAAATCAGAATGGACTGACTATGATAAGAAGATGGTGTGCTATAACAATAAAGCAATGCACATTCTATTTTGCGCGTTAAGAAAAACTCAGTTTAACAAAGTTCAACAATGCTCAACGGCACATGAAATCTGGAGGACACTGGAGATTACATATGAGGGTACCTCGCAGGACAAAGAAAATAAGGTGTCTCTCTTGGTCCACAAATATGAACCGTTTAAAATGAAAGACGGAGAAAGCATTCAAGTGATGTTTGATAGATTTAATGATATATAGAATGACCTAAAAGCTCTCGGTAAAACTTATTCTAACTCAGAGTTTGGGAGAAAAGTTTTGAGAGCTTTGCCAAAATCTTGGGCATCAAAGAAAGATGCAATTCTGGAAGCAAAAGATCTCAATACTTTACCCCTGGAAGAACTGCTAGGTTCACTCCTCACATATGAAATGGGACTACATGAAGATGAGGAACAAGAACCAAAGAATGAAAGAAGAAAAGGAATGGCCTTAAAATCTTAAATTGTTGAAGATTCTGAAGAGGAAGATGAAGAAGATAGTGATGATGAAGAAATGACCATGTACGCAAGAAGATTCAGAAGATTCATGAGAAATAACAAACCTTGGAAAAGAAGCAAAGATCAAGGGTCAAAGGATGAATCAAAAAGGGATTTTAGAAAAGATCAAAAGAAGGACTTGAAGAAAGAAAACTCGATCATCTGTTACAAATGTAACAAACCTGGACATGTAAATCAAGAATGTCAAATCACCATGAAGTACTCCAAGTTTTCCAAAAAGAAGAAAGGAAAAGCAATGAAGGCAACTTGGATTGACAGTGATGACAGTAGCTCAGATGAAGATGTAGAGGCAGTGGAAATGTCAAATCTATGCCTAATGACAAAAGAAAGCAAATCCTCCAGTGATGAAAAAAATGAGGTAAGTGAAAGTTATACTTTTGAAGAACTACATGATGCATTTGATGAGTTACATGATGAATTTTAAAAACTTGGTGCAAAGAATATTGCATTAAAGAAAAATTCAAATGATTTGAATGTGAAATTGGAAGCTTTGAACAAAGAAAAAGATGTTTTAATTGAGGAAAATCAGAGTTTGAAAAAGGAAGTTAAAAAATTTTCAATTATTGCTTTTAAGCTCACACAAGGGAAATAGAACCTTGAGAAAATTCTCGGATCTCAAAGATAGTCCCTGTCCAAGTATGGCTTGGGTTACAATCATTTTACATCCAAAAAGACTTCCAAAACTATTTTCGTTAAACAAGGCACCTCGATTGACAAAACATGCACTTGTTGTGGTAAAAATGAACATATATCAAATACTTGCAAGTTGAGAATGACTAGAAGCATTGGGACCAAAAAGATCTGGGTTCCAAAAAGAACATTCAAACCCAATCTAGTCAAAACTAACCCACAAGGACCCAAAAAGATTTGGGTACCAATTTCAAAAAGTTGATATGTTATTGCATGTGTGCATGAAAGCAAAAATCAAGAATAACTTATGGTATCTTAACAGCGGATGCTCTCATCATATGACTGGAGATAAGACAATTTTCTCACAAATTGTTCCTAAAGATGGATGATATGTTACATTTGGAGATAATAACAAAGGTAAAATTCTGGGAGAAGGAAAGGCTGGTAAGTCTCAAAATCCAACAATAGAAAATATTCTTTATGTTGATGGATTGAAACACAACTTGCTGAGCATTAGTCAATTTTGTGACAAAAACTGCAAAGTTGTGTTTGAACCCACAAAATGCAGTGTTTTTGACTCAAATAATGATATTTTATTAACTGATTTTAGGAAGAATAATATTTATGTTGTTAATTTGTGTGATTCCAAATCCTTCAATGAAAAATGCTTAGTTGTTATGGATAATGACTCTTGGTTGTGGCATAAAAGATTAGGACATGCCAGTATGCACATGATCTCAAAATTGAGCAAGCATGATTTAGTCAAAGGATTGCCAAAGCTCAAATATGAGAAAGATTTAGTTTGCAATGCATGTGTCA
>CAODLS010806619.1:0-13057 GCA_948243855.1 Flueggea neowawraea | reverse complement strand
CCGGCTAGTGTAAAAGGGGAAGATCATTTTTAATGACGCATTTTCACTAGTCTCAATGTTTTCATAGATGCCTATCATTATCTGTCATGATATGCAAACATGAGTAAAGCTTCCTCGAGATCAAAAATTACGAGCGGAAGCAACGATTGTAAAAAACGTTCTAGGGTGAGGCATATAGAAAAGTTCATTTGCAGATTGGATCTTTCATTGAAGACACTATGACAGTAGGATCTGTTAGTCAAGATCACTGTATAATCCTAAAAGTTGTATGGTGTATGTATTCTTGACATATGCTGGTCGCACAGTCTATTTTCTTGTATGACAAAGGATCGAACGTGATTATATAAGTGTTAATCATGTTGTGTGACGATGTTTCATACTGTCATGTGTGAGTGAGAGATGTTGAAAATCGGAGTACGAACTCGATACTTGAATATGTATGCCTTATGTATGCTTTATGTATGCCTTTAGGATACCTTCAGACTCTTTCTTCTTTGTTACGCTCCTTGACATCCATCACTTTCTCTTCTCTGTTGTACCAGCAAGTTATACAGTAATGTTAAACTATGAAAATTCAAAACCAAGTTTTAATGGATGGAAATTCATATTCAGACAATTAAGGACCCGAAGGAATTGGTTTACTCAAGTATTCCACAGTGCCATCTATTTCATGCTTAATTATCTTTTCAATGCACTGGAATAGGGAAGGAGATTTCAACATAAAGGACTTGAACTGGAATATCTAAAATAGTTTTGATAAATCAACTGAGAAAATGTAATTGGAGAATAGTTTTGTGTATTTCTTATTGAATCAAGAATACCGCCTGAACTTAATTTATTCAAAGTGTTGATGCTTGCAGTAGAAGAGAAAGTATGAGCACCAAGTAAAGACAAGAAATAACAGCTATACAAATACAACTGGAATTAGTAAAAAATAAGTGTGCCTACACCTGCAGCTATATACAAGAGATTTACACACCTGCAGCTAATTGTTGACTAGAGTTCTTTATATATTTCTTATACTCCCCCTCAAGATGAGTGGTCGGAGAATAGATATCCACAAGACTCATCTTGGATAATAGATTGTTGAAGGAAGCTGTTGTCAATGACTTTGTGAAAATATCTGTCGATTGTTGCTTTGTCAAAATATATCTGGGATCAATAACACCTTTCACAAGTTTCTCCCTGATGAAATGACAGTCTATTTCAATATGTTTCATCCTTTCGTGATAAACTGGATTTTTAGATAGATGTAGTGCAGATAGATTATCACAATAGAGTAGAACAGATTGAGGATGTGCAATTCCAAAATCATTCAGCAATGATAAGAGCCAAACCACCTCACAACAACAATTCGCCATTGACCGGTACTCTGCTTCTGTAGAGCTGCGAGCTACAAGAGTTTGTTTCTTCGATTTCCAGCTCACTAGAGAATTTCCAAGCATGATGCAGAAACCACTGATTTTCTTGTATCTGGACAACTGGCCCAATCACTATCTTTATATGCAATTAACTGAGAAGATGAGGCTTTTGAAAAAAAAAAAACCCTGTCCAGGATTACCCTTCAGATACCTCAATACTCTGTGTGCAGCTTCGAGATGTGACAAGTTGGGTTTCTCCATGAATTGAGATAAAACATGAGCGGCATAGCTGATACCAGGTCTTTTGAAGGTTAGATAGACGAGCCTTCCAACCAACTGCCTATACTTCGTAGGATTGGACAGAAGATCATAATCTGATTGCTTCAGCTTTCTGTTAACCTCCATTGGTGTAGCACCTGGTTTTGATCCAAGAAAGTTGTACTCTGCTAACAAATCAAATGTGTATTTTCGTTGATTCAACACGATTCCAGCTTCTGAACTAGCTAACTCTAAACCAAGAAAATACCTTGGTTTTCCCAAATCCCTGAAGTTGAAATTCTCAGCAAATACATATATTAGATGCCAATGTTACTTGCAGGCATGATACCTGTGAAGTTTGTCCTCTTGCTAAACAGAAGAGGTCACCTTTTCCTATTCATGTAAAGAGCAGTCTTGCTCCTTTTGATATAATACATGTCGATATTTGGGGTCCTTACTCAATTCCATCTATCAATAGTTGTCACTATTTTCTCACTATTGTTGATGACTATACTCGCATGACATGGACTTTCCTCATGAAACATAAGCCTGAAGTAGTAGATTTAATTCCTCAATTTAACTCTTATGTTTCGACCCAATTTGCTTCCAAAATTAAATGCATAAGGTCAGACAATGGGTCTGAATTCAGATTGAGAGAATTCTTTAACAAAAATGGGATAATACTGTAAAGCTCCTAATTGAGAGAATTGAAGTAAGTTTGCTTCATTGATTGTAAATGATCAGATACAAGCTATTTATATAGCTGCAGTACATAAATACACATGTATTAATGAATCAACATTGTGCATAATGACGCTATTGCCCCTGATTATGAATATTCGTATCTGAGCTTATACTGTTGACAAATATATCAACTAAGTTGTGTTGAGACACCTCAACAAAACGCTGTTGTGGAGAGAAAACATCAGCACTTGCTGGTTGTAGCTAGATCTTTGTTGTTTCAATCATCATTACCTATAAAATTTTTGGGGGAAGCAATCTTAACTGCCACTTATTTGATAAACCGAATTCCTACTCCTGTCCTAGAACATAAGAGCCCTTTTGAAGTAATGTTTAACAAACTACCTGATTATCAAAGTTTAAGAGTGTTTGGATCATTATGTTTTGCGTCTACTTTAGCTGCTCACTGCGGAAAGTTTGATCCCAGAGCAAGACGCTGCATTTTTCTTGGATATACTTCTAATGTGAAAGGATACAAAGTCTATGATTTGGAATCAAATTCAATGTTTGTGTTAAGAGATGTCATTTTTCATGAGCATGTCTTCCCGTTCTCAAATATTCCTGTTTCTAATTCTCTTCCTGAGTCCTCTCAAAGTCTGTCTCTAATTCTTCTGTAGAGTTGTCCCTTCCTTTGTTTCCGGATGATGAACATATCTTGCATGATGAGTCTACAATCCCTTCATTGGAACCATCATATATAAGAAATAAATAAAGAACTCTAGTCAACAATTAGCTAGAGGTGTGTAAATCTCTTGTATATAGCTGCAGGTGTAGGCATACTTATTTTTTACTGATTCCAGCTGTATTTGTATAGCTGTTATTTCTTGTCTTTACTTGGTGCTCATGCTTTCTCTTCTACTGCAAGCATCACCACTTTGTATAAATTAAGTTCAGGCTGTATTCTTGATTCAATAAGAAATACACAAAACTATTCTGCAATTACATTTACTCATGGTATCAGAGCGGCAATCCTAGGATTTAGCTCTGCTCCCTTCTTTCCTTTCCATCTTTTATCTCATCTTTGACACTGTTATTTTTTCACCATGACTAGAGTTCTTTATATATTTCTTATATTAACCAAATTAAGCTAATTAATTTGTATATGAAAAGGCAAATTCAGCACAACAAGTCATGCGTCAACGTTCGAGAAGCAAAGTCTTCCGTCTACAATAATGCTTCTCAACCATCACATATCATCCATTCTTTAATACAATCAATGATGATGGCAATGTACTATTTTGGATCATATACAGAATGAAATTTCGGGCTCTTCTCACCTGTTGAAAAGCCTAAGTATCAGCTTAGTTTTTGATTAATTTGATGGAGTAACAGTCTCATTATATCTACTGTAGTATGGGAAGCGATCTTATACTTGGTTCAGTTGGTTGGGCATTATAAGTTTATTTATGTTCTATAGTTTCATGACTAAAGTTTAGTTCAAATGTTTTAGATTACAGTTTACAAAAGCAACACAATAAAAATTTAGTAGCTAATAAAAGTTTCAGTTTACCAACAACATTGTTTCCGCGACTTGAGCTTAGTTCAAGGGCTTGCATATGTGCATTGTCAACCTTGAGATTTGGGGTCGGACTCCTCTTATAATAAAGAACAATACGAATTCAGAACCCTTCTTGCATTCCTGATAATAATAGATATACATATCTGAGTTCAACTAGATATCCTAACTCTTAATTGTTATTTTTTGTAGAATTATGTTGATGCATATGGGATTTTTCTTTTTCAAGATTGGCATCTTGTCCTTGCTTTTCTTGGACAAGAGTTCATTATATTCCTTCCTCAAACTGTTATATTTATCAGTCAAGTTGATGAAAGCTTGTTTTTTCACTTCTGGAACCTTTTTCTCTGATTTCTCGAAGTGAAGCTTGACTGACTCAATCCGGTTCTTCAGCTCTTGAATCTTGTGTGTCTGCTCTTCATGTTTTTTCTGTAATGTTTCCTGGTCTGGTAGCTTCTTGCCTTAAATATCTCCAAACAAGCAATTTACATTAGCATTCTTTATTGTTTCAAACATCAAAGTATGAACTTGATCAAAAAAATAAAAATATGAAAAGAAGCCTTAAAATATTATAGCTTGAATGGATTACCAGATGAAAAATTCAGTGAACTGCATCTAATGCTTCCACCATCCATGTTTTACAAGCTTTCTGAAATTCGAATTGTCAACCATGAAGTTCAGAATTAGACAAAAATTTAGATATATCCTTAAATCATGAACAAATTGTTACAAAGTACAAAAAAAGAAGAAGATTAATTTAATTTATGATTTTATAGAGAGCTCAAGTATGGGAATAAAACACTAATAAATGTTTTTAGAGTGATTAATGGTGCAAATAGACTAACCTTAGAGAGTGACACAGTATTGTGGGTTAATAACACCCAATGTCACAAAAGTTAAGAGAAAAGTTTAAAAAAGCTACAGAAATCATTTTTTTTAGGACAATCACAGAAATTCAAATAATTCACACCTATGGTCATAAGAACAGAATTTTGTCCACTTATCATACTACATGTACATGTAGCATGACAAGTGGACAGTCATGTAAGCAAAAAATGTCACGTGGATAATTATCATGCATATTATTTTTTTCCTAACAAAGTCACAAATATTAGTAAATCCGAAATTTAAAAAAACAAGAATTTACACACAGCTTATTATAATATGTTTGAATATTAATTTTAAGTTTTAAAGTAACAATATTATATAAATTTGTGGCAGTTTTGTCATCTGTATAAATTTATCTTATTAATGGTATACGAAATGAATATGCATGATAATTGCATGCTTGATTAGCAAATTACTTGTCGTTTTTAAAGAGAGAACTTCTAAAAAATTGATGCACATACGTTGAACATTATTGAATTTTAGCTTTCAAGCTACTAATTCACAGCTCGCCTAACTACTTTCTAAATCATTAAAGGACAATTGTTGTTCATTATAACAAAAAATTCTGACTTTTTTATTGCGAAATTTTTCATTTGTAGTATCATTTAAAAATACTTAAAAAAACAAAAAAAATACCTAGACAAAGAAAATTGCCCACAAAGAAAATACCTACCAAAACAAAAGAAAATTAATATTCAAACATATAATAAGCTGCATGAAAATTCTTTTATTTTTTTAATTTCAGATATATCTAATATTTGTGACTTTGTTGGGAAAAAAATAATATGCATGATTATTGTCCATGTGGCATTTTTTGCTTACATGGCTGTCCACTTATTATGTTACATGTACATGACAAGTGAACCAAATTCTGTTCTTGTAACTGTGTGAGTAAATTATTTGAATTTTTGTGACCGGCTTAAAAAAAAAGACTTTTGTGGCCTTTCTAAACTTCTTTCTTAAGTTTTATGACCTTAAATATTATTAACCCAGCATTGTCCAAGCAAAAACAATATGAAGTCTCTTTCTATGGATCTCTCAATGTGAATATGATAGTTGGGCCCTTCATGAACTTCATATATAAGCACAATTATGCCAATAATTGCATAGAAATCATAAAAATATATATATTGTCACTGAAGTGAACTTCAACATTAAAGGAGTGGATGGATCGATAGTAGCAAATAAAAAAGAAAACTGATTGTGACCATGATGATGAAGCGCAGAATAGCAATTTTCCTTAGATAGAAAGAAAATATCAGCCATAGATTGAGTACAGAGATTTGTTTGGCCATTGATGTGAACTTCAAAGTAAAATCAGGAATCAGAATAATGTTATTATTATGTTACTGCTTCTTCGTAAGAGACAAATAATATTACAGTTGAAATTGAAGCTGATATCATGCTAACAATTGAAATGCCACCTTTCCAATATTTTTATTTTTATTATGGTAAATGTTTTTTTATATATACTAACAATAACAATTGAAATGCCACCTTTCCAATATTTTTATTATGGTAAATGTTTTTTTATATATACTAACAATCATTTTCTGCATAATAAGTGCATCTGAAAAAAGGTCAGTAATATGAGTTGTCCAAGTTTTTTTTAGTTCAATTTATCAATAGCAAACTGCGATAAAATACAACTATGGATCTTGGATTAAATAAATTGTATAATAGAAAAAAAATGATACATTTCTTTTTTAAAATCATAACATGCTTGATTTTGTTTTAATTGTTAAAGGATACAAGCAAAATATTCTTTAGCAATCGTATTAACGTTAATATTATATTGAGTAATAAATTGTAGATTGAATAGATCATATTATAAAAAATATAAAACATATAATATATTATTGAATATAATATATTTAATTAGTGTTAAACATGATTTTTTTTCAATAGGCAATATACAATTAAGAATTAAAAAACACTACCAAAATGTCTTTAGAGAGTTTACAATGCATTAAAATATTTTTTCCATTAAGTTGACTTGAATTAAACGATCCACCATTAGTCAATTCAATTAAAACAACCAAATATACAGACAATATTTTTTCTTTTTAATTTTTTTAGGGTTAAATCATTTGTCGTCTTTAAGGTATAGTACAATCTCTCTTGCGGTCCCTGAGTTTTGAAAATATCTTTTGCAGTTCCTAGCATGGACCACATAAGAGCTTTTCAGGGACCGCAGAGGAGCTTAACCAGGAACCATAAATTAGCTTTTCAAAGACATTAAGGAGTACAAAAGAGTTTTTTTTAAACTCAAGAATCAAAAAAAAATTACAGTATACTTCAGAAATGACAAAAAAATTAATCCTTTTTTTAAGAAAAATGAGGTGTTTATAACCACAGGAAGGAAGAAATGATGAAAATTTATTGGTAATAGCCCATACAGTGGAAATAATGATGGGCCTAAAAAGAATGGGCTTAAAATAGGTTGTAAGCTATTTTTAGAATTTTTTGGACTTTATTGGATTGTATCAGAATGTGCCCATCATCATATCATGAAAAAAGCAGTCAAAATATTTTGATGCCAAACTGCCTTTCAAAGTATGAATCAACCCAATTTGTTGTATGTAGAATGATTTTTTTTCTTTTGCAGGGGTAGAATAAATAATTATGACGGTGATGTTTGGTTTTCGTAAATTGAGTGGTAAATAGTGAACGTAACTTGTAAATTGGTAGATCTGGTAGATGGTTTAGTGAAATAGTAAAAAATTGGCACGAATATATCAGAGCAATATTCGAAAATCAAACATGTCCAATATTCTTTTAATTTTACCAATAAAATAAAATTTATGATTTTAGAACAAACAAGCCCACCATTTGTTTGGTGTAACCTCAAAATTGCTGCTATGTAGTCACCCTTTTAGTTTTACCTTCCTGCAAATGATTGACTGGTAGCTGGCTCATGTTCATTCAAGATAAATTTATCTTGATTCAATATGTACACTCGATATAATGCATTTGTGGTAAAAAAAAAAAATGCAACTTTGTAAGTGTTTTATCCGACTCAAATCCAGATTATTTAAAAATATTAAAATCGTGTTTATATATCAGATCATTTAATAAAAAAATTGTTTATACATTTGTTGTACAGAGTGAATTATACCACGTAGCAGATTCATGTCGGAATTATTTGATGACAACTTTGAGACTCATATGGATTCATTCGATACCATCATGATTTAGTGGTCTTGATTATTGATTTGTAATGCAGAAACTTTGTTGTTTCCACCATGGAAGAAGCAAGTAAATTGCAAAGTATAGTAGCGAAGACCAATATTTTTGTGTCTTGAAAATCTGAAACAAAAGTAAAGTCCCTCTCAATCAAGCTTGCTTAAAACCAAATAAATGCCTAAACTGGATTAAGCAAGCAGCAGAACAGAAACAAAAATAATCACCAAATTGGCCAACCAAAGTAGAGGACATGTTAGCATCATGAGCGTAGTGGACTTATCGATGCCATCTAAAAAGGGACCGATAATTTATATCTGGAGAACATAACATTGACACAGACCAGTCAACTATGGTGGTCCGTCTTCTTCTCTGCATGAAGGAAATAAATACATACTACCACAATTAAAATCCAAGTATAAATCTTGTCAAGGAAAATGACTGGCTGGTTCCAGTTTAAGACATTGTGAAAATCATGCAAGTTTAATCAAGCCTTTTTTTTCATATCCTTTTTTTGAAGTGTCAACGTTGTTGTAATTAAAAAGAGATATGTGCTCCATTTTTGCTTCATTGGAGATCTTGAGTTCTAATTCAACCCTAGTATTAATGAGTGGCAATTCATATTCATGAGTCATTAATTGTATATGAAGTATTTATATTAGAAATTGTCATCTCTTTGCCGCCGTTAGAATTCTATTCGACTTATAGACTCGTAGCTGAATTAGTATGCTTCTTAATAACTAATGAAGTATCGCTAACATACTTTACATATCAGACGAAGAGAAAAATCGTTAATGCTATATATTTTGTTGAGCTCTTGGTTGTTTTATATCTTTCATGGAGCACTGATGAAACACTGGAAAAGGAGATGAGTGGAGAATTAGAGAAAGACTCATTAAAGCTCAAACAGTGAATTGATTGGCATTATTGTCTGTGATGTCAGTTGTGTGGGTGTAGTTGGTGAAATAATTGCTTTACATGTGTGCAGTAACTTAAGAAATATGTAGGGCAATAAAGCAAAAAAATTAAGAGAAGCTAAAGGGAAGTGCAAGCCAGAAACAAATGCAGCAGCACATGCAGAACCCACCATGAAAATTTTCTTTTAAAACTATACCAGAACACAGGGATGCAGCATTAATTCACCAAGGGTTCAAAAAAGCAAACATTTTGATAATATAAGCTGAAGGGGAAATGAGTGTGATACCCTTCTGCAACCATCTTTATATGGCGTCAGCCACCCATGTGATGAGATTGGCCCTTTCCCCACAAGTGGACCTAAACAAATAAGTGAGACAACAAAAAGAAAAAAAAAATCCCTGAAAAGTATGTCCATAATCCTTTCATTAGTTACTTTTACCACAAGGTTGGTGATTCCAAAGGTGTTTTAACTTTTGATACCAGTTACCAACCACCATTCAAACAAAGAGTTAAATGGCAAGTGAAACTGAAATATGAACTAAAGTATTTCAGCTCCAGCTCTCTACAGACACAAACCTGTAGAAGAAGATATAGTTCAGTGTAGACTATACATTTGCTCAAACCTTTGTACATGATGATCTGTACTAAGTTGTAAATCAAAACAAAAGAACAGTAAGAGATGGCAATTATGTGTTGTAACATTGTAACCAAAGTCAAGCTCTTTTACTTGTTGCTTTAGTCTCTGCTCCAGCATACAAAACCTACTAAAATAGTAGCAAAAGAGAGAACCCTACTCAAATTAGTTGCTGTCTATTATGTATGCAATATGCATTCTCTGTTAGTAGTATGGTGTTGACGATGATGTTGACGATGATGGCAATCTCGCTGAGATATTCTCTATGCATCTACCACGCAGTGCTGGGTATGAATTAGCTATACATCTACAAGACCTTTCTTCCTTCTGTGTTGCTGCTCTATTTTTCTGCACACATTCAGAAACAGGAAACAAAATGAAATTTTATTAGATATGAAGATTGGTTAGTAGTAAAACAAAGACGAGCACTGGTATCTTACCCTAGTCAATCCGTTTGTCCATGCTAACCTTTATTACCTACAGAAAATTATCCTAGGATACAATATAAAACCCGTCAAAATGAAGAAATTATACCGTTCTAATAAAGCGGAATAGAATTATATCAAAGAACAGCAGGGAAGTGCAGAACAGCACCTTGGCATTAGATGAAAATAACTACTGAGATGCCACATTGCTAGAAGGGGGTAGACACTGATGCATTATTTTCACACTCAGTGCTTTTGTTAACAGCTGCCGCATCAAGGGAGATATCTTCATGTTGCTCTCCAGATGATTTTGTAGATGCGAATAGGACATCAGGAAGATCATGGTTCACATTTCTCACCTGACTGCAAAAAGAAAAAGTGAAGATACAAAAATTAGAGAACATACAAGACCAGGTAAACAGCAATCTGATAAAAGAATAAATCCATACCACTCGTTGCTGATGCCCCCTTCATAAGGGGTACACCCCTCTTCGTCATTAACACTAATATTGTTTTCAAAGCCTGTGTTTGCTTCATGGTGATTGTTCTCCTCAGCAGAAACAGCGGAAAACGATACAGCTCCAACTGAGTTCTCACCATTGTCTGCCCAAAATAGAGAGATTAGACACAGGAACGTAACATGAATCCCATATTTAGAGTTTTGATCATTTAAGCAACTGCTACAAATGAAATAATTCCACATCACACCTACAGCTTTACAATAAATCACAGTCATCAACAAAGTACTAACCTTCCAGGGCTTCCTGATTGTCGCCATCAGAACGAAGAATTACATTCTGCTCAATCGGAGGATGAGAGTGCATGGAGAAGGGTGCTCCAACAGACAAACTACGCTGGTGATGGCGAACATAATCTCCCCGCAAATCTGGAAGCTGCAGATTAATCAACCTTCTTCCTTGGATTTCAATGGCTTGCTGCAGCTCAGATTGTTCCTCCAACTTTCTTCGTAGCATCGCCTCCTGCATATTGTGGAGCATTCTTGCTCCTACAGACAAAAAGAAAAAATTTCAGCATTCATACAATTCAAAGAAAACAACCAGAAAAGTAAAAAAGAACCATAGAATTTTGCTTAAAAAATTGTTCATACCAAGCTGTAGATCATATAACTCCCTTGGGGAGAGAGCAGGACTTGAACTGGATGAAAAGCTCCCAGTTTCAAATAACTGCTGCTGTAAATGCAGTTGCCTCCTGTTGCTATTCCATCAAAATGCAAATATTAAGCTAGAATATAAAACATAAGAAGGAAATACAATAAAAAAAGTGCCATACTTGTTAGCGACTTTTCCTTTCTCCTTGTATGGCTTAACAAGCACACGTGAATCACAGATAAAATGAGGATTCCCTCTGTGCAATATGCGCCTTACAGTCTCTGGATGGACAAATGTGACAAAACCAAACATTCTTTTCTGCTGGCATGGAATCCTCACATCTTGAACTGGTCCAAAATTGCTTCACGAGAAAAAGAGAAGTTTTATAAAATTAGTCATGGCAAAACAGAAAACTACTAGTACATATTCATTAAAAGATTAATTTACTGGACCAAACAACTATTTTACTCAGCCATTGGCATATATAACTTGTGGCATCAAAAAGTAGTCACCATAAGATGTACTTTCACTGAATGAGAAGCAGATGTAACCTTCACTAAGATAAGTAAAAAGAGTTCATCTAACAGCACTGAAAGGGCACAATGCAAGTACACAAAACAAGCAAATCACACGTAGAATTAGCAGAATCAACTTAAATAAGTTATTTTCTCCTGTACCAAAAGCTAAGAGTTCAAGGCAGCTAGTAAAAGTATAAAAGAAGATTTCATCTTGTTAGAAAACGTTTATTTTCGCTCCTGTTGTACAATCAAAAGAATCCATCAGGCATCAAGATACATAAAGTGTAACCCCAAATAACGAAAGCACCCTAAATCCATCTTACAAAAAATAGGAAATGCTTACAATTGAATATGCAATTAAGTAGCCAGACCAGAGTGTACAAGAGCTATTGATCAAGCACAACGAAAATTCGCTACTCTTCTTAAATTTCCAAGACAATGATGGGAATTAACACCAAGACACTAATTATTGTTGTGTACAAGTATCCAAACGTAGTGTCTTTGAAATGCACATACAAATAAAACCAACATGTGATCTTCATCAGTTAAGTAAAACAGGAAGATATTGGATTACCTGAAATAGTTTGAAACATCTTCATCTTTGAAAGTGCTATCAGCCGGGAATGTCAAGTAAATCTGCCTAGAAGCAGAATTCGCCTTTTCAGCCAGTCCCATTGCCAAAAGGTCATTCCTTTCAGGACCAAATTGGCCAAATTTGTTATATTCATCACCCATCAGCGCTGCTGCTGCCCCCAATCTGCAATGAATGGGAAACTCAAAAGAAGACCTTTAGCTAACTCAAAACCCAAACTAAATATCAAGGCAGCCCATAAACAAGATTGGAAAAATGCATTGATACTTGCATTAAGTGAGGCATGCAATTGTATGTCACGTAGTGATTAATTCAAACTGGCATGCCACAGGAAAAAAAATGCCAGAAAAGATGTCTGATCCTCAACAAGACACAATATTATGCACTATAAGAGAATTTATGCAACACAAATAATTCCCCATCCAAACTACAAGAAAAAGGGATCCGCAGCATAAAACAACTTCTAAATAAATTTAGTGGGCATTCATATCTACAAATTATCAACAACTGAAGCAAATACAAAAGCAAAATATGTAACCTTTGACTTTAATTACTTAAATTAAATTACTATCATGAAACTAATCCAACATTCAGACCAACTGTCAGAACAATGTAGAACTGGAAATCTTGTCATACAGACAAAGACAGACTATGAAAAATGGGTCATCTCCGAGCATACCTCTCTGGGTCATTCTGTTGCTGCAACAGAAAATTCATGTACTTGCTGTAAGCCAATCTCTGTTGCTGCTGCTGAGCAGCCTTCATTCTCATCATTTCCTCCTGCTGCTGCAGAAAAAGACCCTCCATTTCCCTCGGGGAACCACCAATGCCACCCCCACCACCATTGATCTCATCACAACCAAACCCACTATGAACAAACTTGCAGTTATCCCCATTTTTACAAAACCCTCTAG
>CAODLS010806567.1:0-13879 GCA_948243855.1 Flueggea neowawraea | reverse complement strand
TTTTGATTATATAATCATTGTTGAGAATATCTACATCACATTTGTTTTTAATGTGAAGTATTGAATTGTTGACAACCAATAAACTTTCAAGAGTTAGAGTTTGAAAACGTTTTAGGACAATTCCTTCGTTGATACAATTTAAATCTGAAGCTATATCAAAGAGAGCACTGCATTAATTTCAAAATCATCTGCATAAAGTAGTTTAATTTGAACAACATATTTTCTTGAAGTAGTTTCTTTTAAGAGACACAAAAAATCATCTGGTTGAGAGTTTGAATTGGTTTGGAGATTATGATCAGATTCATAAGGACTGTCTTCTTCATTGTTGTCAATAGAATTGGATAGAAGTAGTTGGATGCCCGTATTGTATTGTTCTTGTTTTTCTTTGAGTTGTTTAAGCTCTGTTTTGACCATGTTGATTTCTTTATAGAGTTCTTGGATAGAAGGGGTTATGGCCTTATTCTTTTCATGTTTCTTGAGAATGTTGGTAAGGTTGTAAGAACTTGGTTTCGGAGATGAAAAAATAGGTGATTTTGTATTGGGTTGAGCTTTTGTTTGACTGGATCTTCAATCTATTGGATAACGTCTAAAGTAAACTTGTGGTTTTTGTAGAGGGCATTGAGTTGGTTAGAAGGAGTTTCAGAATTGGATGAAGAATTTGTTGAAGAGCCTAATTCATCTATTTGAAGGCCCTCTTCAGAATCTATGGACACAATAGATTTGGCATCAGAAAAATCAATAAGAAGGGCTTGGATTTTTTGAATGGTTTCCTCTTGTAAATGAAGCTCTTTGATTTGTTTGTTTAGAGGGCAATAATTTTGTGTGTCCCTTTTTTCAACATTTGTAACAAGTAACATCTCGGAGAGATTTTGTGGGATTGGTTTTGTTTCTGGGTTTAGGTCTTGGATTACTAGAATATCTATGTTTGCGCTTTTTTGTAGTATTTATCTTTACTGAAAGGGGCTTTGAGGTTGTTGTGTGAAGTTGAAGTTTTTCGGGTCTTGGTTTTCTTTGAAAGAGGTTTGGTGCAATCTTTACAACAATCTTTGGACATATCAAACATGCTACAGATTGCCCCTAATTAGGTGCCAGTTTTGGTCATTTCGTTTTGCAAGTTCCTGTGGAATTGGAGATCTCAACAAGCTTTGAGGCCTTCCTATTGAGTGAAACTAATTAGTTGGCCATAGGTAAAATTTGAATAAGGAATTTGGTTACCATATTGTTCTCTGATACGGGTTTTTACTTTTTTTCCAATAATGGAGGGAAGACCTGCAATGAATTTTTCTTTCCAAAAAGGTTGGTTAGAATCTTCATGCAACATTATTCTGGTTACAAATTGGGTTTTGTACCATTGAGTATCACTAAGTTTTTTGCAATTAAGATTTGAAAGAAGTTCAGTATTTTTGTCTTTGATATGGGAAGGATCACCAACAAAATGTAAAGATATTGTAAGAATAAGGGTAGAGACGACATCTGGAATTGGGTCTCCTAAATCATCCAATATAGGAACGCCATCTTCATCAATTTGAACGGCATCGAGAATGTTTTATTGTTCTTCAGGACTGAGGTGAAAATCCTATCATCCTTTAAATTGACCTAAAAAATCGGCTATGAGAAATTCTGAAATGGCTCTATCAGAAGTTCTTGTTTGGGTTTTGTAAGCATTGGCAGCCATTGTCATTTGCTGAAGGAGGTTTAGGATTTGATGTTCAGACATGCTATCTATATTCCATTCGTATAGAGTGGCTGACTTGTATTTGGATTGGACGAGTTTAGGAGGAGCAAGATCCATGTCATTGTGTCTAGGAATCATGGTTCTTGAAGAGGATGGTTGGTCTGTCCAAAGAAGTCTAGCAATTTCATGTTCAGATTTAGTTTGAAGAATTGGATTTTTTGGAACGTCTAAAATAACATTGATTCTGGATTGGTCAGGGCTATCTGGAGTTAAAGGATTATTTGAAGCAGAAGTTTGGGGGTCAGTAGAAGAGCGACATCTATTTAATGGAGCAGGAGAATCTTCGATCAAAGGATGTTTAGAGGATGAAAGATCAAGACTAGTAATATGATTAGGAATAGTCTGTAAAAATTCCTCTTTTTCATTTTGAAATTATTTTTGACTGGCTTTTGAAATTTGGAATGATTTGAAAATAGCAAGTTTTTTGGTTTCTAAAAGTTTAGAAGTAGTATTTGAAGAAGATGAAGAAACCATAATAGTTTGAGATTGCATTTGTTGTTCCATACGAGAAAGTTGTAATCCTAATGTATTAAGATGTGCACTTGTAAAATTGTTTTGTGAAATAATATTTTTTATATTGGAAAAATCATTTTCTTTAGGAATTTTGTAAGGTTGAAGATCTAAAGGTTTATCTCCAACTTGAATAGTTAAATTACACAAAGGGGGGATGGTAAGCTTGAATAGTTGACCCATCATTTAATTCCCAAACTTTCTTTTTGTTTCTTGTTGTAATAGGATTAATAGTTTTTGAAAATGGATATGTAATGTTGTTCTGTACTGCATAAAAAGATTCAAACCAATCGAAGAAAAGGATTTGAACCTTATGCTCAGAAACAAAATCGTACAATTCTTTTTGAATATTTTGTCTTTTATTTAAGAAATTTTTGAAAAACCATAATCTTTTTTGTTCATTATGAGGAGCATAAAAATATTTTTTGAAAACTTCTTTATCGAGTTGGAAATCTTCTTCTAAAACATTTAACTCATTTGCAATATTTTCAGTAACTGATGAAAAAGTAGGAGATGTTGGAGGAGAATTGGACTCGGTGTGTTCTTGATTTTGTGTTCTAGGAGTATAAATTGGTTGTGGAATTTTGGTGGAGTAATCCGTCGTTTGGAGACTTGAACCAGGAATATCAGAGGTTGAATATCTTGGTTTTCTGAAAGGGGTGTGTATAACACTAGGAAGTTTAGAAAGTTTACCTAAATCAATGGTAGAAGAGGAAGATGCTTCATCATCAATTATGTTTGAACTAATGGAATGTCTAGCAAAAGAAAGCCTAACACTACCATCTTGAAATTGGGTGACTTCTCGAAGTCTGTTGTTGGGTATAGAAGGATTTGGGACAATTGGGGAAACTGCATCTTGAAGAATCCAATCTTTTGGAAGAGTAATGTCTTTCCATTTGATTGGTTGTAGAGTCTAGACTTAGATCTAGAAAGATCCGTTTGGAGTAATATAGTTTCACCTTTTTTACTTTGATGTAAAGCTTTTGAACCAAAAGCTTGTTCCATGACTTTATACTGAACTCTAAAAATTAAAGCAACAGGAATAGAGCCTTCAAGCATTTTGTAATTATGAGTTTTAATTTGCAGAACTAAAGTCTTTAAAATATTAGCATCATATAAAGACACAGTAATGTTTGGATAGCAATCAAATGAAATTAGACCATTACATAAACTAGATTCAACATAACTAATAAGAGAATCTTCAAAATCAATAAATCTAGCATCACATAATACAATAAGAATTGAAGTATTTAATCCTTCTTTTATAAGAGGTTTGAAGCCAACTTGAACAAGACCAATATGAATATATTTGAAATTCTTTTCTTTCTATTTTTGTATAGAATTTTTAGAAAGTAAAGAAATTGATTCAAAAGGTTTTGATATTTGTATATCACGTTCTTCAGTTTTGATTGAAAAATTGGTTTTGAAAAGATTAAATTTGGAGTTTTTGTAGATCTGATTACGATGGATATTTGGTATGTGCCAATCATCGATAGATTTCTGGAAATCTTCTATGACATACTCTTCACTATTAATAATCTCCTTTGAACTTGAAGAATTGGTAGAAGAGTTTGAAAAAAGAAGTGGATCTACAAAACAAATCCATTAAACCAGATTTTGAAGATAGATTTACCCAATAGTGAGCATGTTTCCTTGGCTTTGCTGTCTCTTAAGGTCTGACAACCAACTAGTGCAGCTCACTCTGATCCAGGTGGACCTAGCTTCGCAACAAGGCTTAACAAATAAATTAAATAAATCTAGTCCCTTCCCGTGGCTTTGATACCAGGGATCCTCAATCAATGATCCCAGATTGGTTGTTTAGGCATAGGAATCATGGCTCTGATATATATATATATATATATATATATATATATATATATATGTCTATTTCTGGTCCCATATCTATTTCTGATATAATATATGATATATATGTTTTGTATGTTTCTGCTTGCTATTTGTTTTGGTTGCGAAAGTTTTTGAAAATGAATTTCCGAACAAGTATTTTGTATTAGCGTGTATACATATATACATACACTTATATCTGCATGTGATATTTTTGAAATATTTTTAAAACAGTTTTTGTCAAGCCTGGAGGCGCTCTGGAGTGTTGTTTCCTCATTGGGTTCGGACCCCCATTTTCTTCTTGTCTATTTCCTTTTCTATCTTTCAAATATATTTTGACGCTCAACATCTATCTAGTACCTCGATACCAATAAGGCACCCTTGTCATTATTGAGTGCCCCTTCGTTCGGACTCTACTTTGTTTCTGATATTAGAGTTCCACACCATGTTGTTGTTGGGATACTAGGCTAATGTTTTGTATTTTGGATAGTGATTTTACTGATTAGCGGTTTATACTTATTTCGATAGTATTATACTTATATCGTTTTCTTACGTAAATGTATACTATTTAGTTAAATGTTTTGATAAATGAATGATTTGGGTAGAATGTCTGTATCTCCGAGGCTTGTGCGAGATGTGTCAGGCTTCCATAGACGGTTCGCCTTGTACACCGGTCATCGGCCCGACTTTGGATTGTGACAGTGAGTTCCTTATTGTTTGGGTCCGAGTTTCTGTTATGTTAGATGCTTCATACCGGGTAGTAGATTATGGCTATATATCTGATTATATTAGTAATTTACTTATAATTACTTATTCAGTATTTCAATATTATAATTATGTTTAATTATTCAACGATATTATTTTCTAAAACTTATTGTTCATTAAAATGTTTTTATATGACTTACAAGCTAACTAATAATAGTATTTGGGTAGATGTTTTGTTATTCGAGGCTTGTGTGAGATAGGTTGGGCCTACGGTTCGGTTAATCTTGTACGCCGGTCATGGTCTGGTAACGGGTCATGACCACACCTTTGATTCTCTACATCAGCGTGTCAAAAATATTCAAAGTTTAATTTTTGGAGGAGCGTATAACGGCTTTGTCAATACGTGATCTCATCCTCGTCTAAATGCTTTGTTGCATCATTACGTGCATAGTTATTTTGCTTCAAATGTACCGTCTTTATTCTTCTATGGGAGTTGAGTGAGTGTGTCTACGTGCATCTGCCTTGGGCTGTGAGCCTTATTCAAGTTTCATCATCTTGGATCAAAATCCTGACTACGTGCTTAATCCAGCAGCTTCATGCATAGATATTCTTGGATTTCAAACAAGAATATCTCTTCTTTCCATCTACGTGCATTGAACTCCTTTCAACGTGCTTAGGAAATTTTTGGAGCGTACTGTCTTCTGATGCACAACGCTTACGAGCGTTGATCCCTTGCTACGCGCTTGGTCGCATTTCAGTGACTTACTTCTTTTCTATTCTACACGCTTTTCTTTTAGGCTACAAATGTACACTCCAATCTTGAATAACCTAGTGTGTTTCAGGACTCCATGAGTGTGCGTAGATCATTGTACAACGTGCTTAGATCATAGTTCAATGTGTATATGGGTTAGATAACATGCTTAGCTTGACCTTATCAAATGTTTTGTAAATCATCAAAACTTAGAAGGAATTCACATGTTGACCATAAATGGCTCAATATTCCATTGCCTGCATGTTTGTAAAATCTGGAATATTGTTGTTCATATGCTTGGCTTCTCCTCATCCACCAAGATTGGCTTTTGATCACTTTGAAAAGTGGGTGCACCTTTTTCATGGCAAATTGCAGTAACATTTTTAGACTACTTTTCGGCAATAGATCTCTTCGGAGATTTGGAAGGATCATGATGGACAAGTTCTCTAGCAACTGGAGGGGCCTATCAATCAAGACTTGATTCTGTGTTGCTTTTTTCAAATGTGCCTATTTCTTTAGATGCAAATACACTTCTATCCCTTGAACTTGTCTGGATACTTTAGGTGTCCAGAGTCTACTGTCACTTGGCACTAGATGTAATCATACCTTCCCTTTGTACTCTTTATTAATCCGTTTATAAAATTTTCTCTTGATTGATTGATAAAAAAAAACTCTAATAGGCTCTTTAAGGTGCCTGCAAGTGAGCGATCTAGCCAAGATGGATGTTCCTCCAAACTAATCTTGAAATCATAACTTGATGTCCCCTGTAAAGAATCTGCAAATGATCAAGGAAGTTGTTTCGGCCTAGGTGAAGCAGCTTGCGTCAAACTTACCTTGAGAGGTAAAGGTGCAAAGGTGTTGTCTTTACTTGCTCGATCGGTGTTGGAGTGGCGCTTGTCAGGAAATCGAGATTTGAATGCAATCACAAAGTTGCTTCCAGAATTATTTATCTAATGCAAGTGAAAAGAAAAGTCGTGATCTTGATGAATGCAGAGAAATGCAAACCTTTGACCCTTAATGTTCTTTTTAGCAAAACGAATAATGGTTTAAATCCCAAGCTTATGTAATGTCTGCTGGAAATCCTCGACTGCCCAATGAAGTGGGATGTTTTCAACGTAGATGACGGGGTGGTATTGGAACGAAAAAGGAAAGGAGATTGGAAAGTGCTGGCATGAGAAAGTTTCAGGGATTCCTTGAGATTCGGTGGTTGATCAGGGTAGAGGAGGAGGTAGTAGGGGAGAGCTGATGACGAGGTTTCTGATTACAATTCTACATATAGTTACTGTTGAACGGAAAATAGAACTGTGCTTTGCTTAATTATTAGAAAAAGGAATGAGCAACAAAAATTAGCAGAGTGCTGACATCAAGTTTTTCATATAACACTTAAAAAAAAGTTTCTTCATATAACGATAACAAAAACTAATAAACAATAAAAGATTAACAATGACAGATTTCTCTCTTTGTTAAGTGCAACAACAGATTGTATTTGAAACTAAAGTAGAATAACCAATAAAAGATTAGCAATGACAAAAGTTTCTTCAAATCACGATAACAGAAACTAATAAACAATAAACTTGAGCTGAAACACCGGTTAAACACAAACATTATTGTCACACTTGGTAAAAATTTATTTGAAGCTTTATTTCAAGGCAAGTAAACCACACCTCAATTATCGAATAATATCCTCTCCCAAAGCTTGCTTTAAGTCTTCGACGCTGGATTGAGAAGCAGTGTGCTTAGGAAAATTTTTAGTCCAACCATAAAAAGAGTAGACAACATCAATGACATAAGCAAGGTTGATAATACATGTAAGAAGAGGAATTGGCATTGAAGTTGGTTCCAGGAGTTCCTCATTTACGTTCTTCCATGCATTTCTGACTAGTATGTTTATCTCATTATATGCTTCTTGTTCTGATATACGATGTTGATTTATGTAGCATTCGATGGCTGATGCAACATGTTATCTGCTTTGCTCAAGCTGAATTTATTACAAATGAACACAGATTAACATGATACAAAGAAAAAACTTATTCCCTCTTTCCGTCAAAAATAAAAAATAAAATAAGGCTTGCTTTATTAAATTATAGTTGAGGAAGATAAATGCATAGATTTTATAATATTTTCTCAAAATATATCTTCAAAAAGTATAATGCCTTAATGCTATTAGTATAAAACAAATAGACGGGATATATTAAAATTGCCATATAAAAAGAACAAACAAATAGAGCTGCAAATGAGCTGAGCTACTCACGTTCAACTCGATGAAGCTCGTTCGTGTCTCAACTCTTTAATAAACGAGCTGAGATTGAATACCCAAAAAGAGAGAAGATCGAAGACTAGACTCCCTCGCAAGCGGGCATTGAAGAAAGACATGGGGAACCAATTTAGTCCCCTGAAGACATAGGCAACAACGGGAAGCAATAGAGAACCCCTTGCGCATAAGAATATCCTCAATAGGTATGTAACCCAACAATGCCCTCCAGCAAACCAAAGACAGGGACTCCTTCCAGATAAACCTACTCCAGAGGCAGCCATCCCGAGTCTGATGAAGAAACTGGTAAAATACCTGATCCTAACTCTAACCTAACGTAAACCAACCTGACCAACCCTTTCTAAAATAACCAAACCATTTAATCTAAGTGTAACCCACACCTAAGAGTAAGAGAGAAAACCAACAAACCCGACCAAACCAAACCAATCAGATCGATTCGGTAAGGTTGGTTTTGGTTCTCCCTTTCTTCAAACCAACCAATACTCACCCCTAATAGATAGGTATTTTTCATTTAAAAAAATATTAATTCTCATCACAAAATTGTTAAAATAAAAAGAACCAATGTATATAAATCAAACGGAATATAAATCCAAAAAATTAAATTGGATGTCTTAAATTGTTTATTAGAATTATTAATTATTCATAATTATTTATTATATTTTCATAGTAATTTACTAAAATTATTTCAATTTATTATAAATTTAGATGCAAACAGTATATGTATATGCATCTGAGCTTCGCAGTTCGCATAGACCCTCACCTAATTAATAATAAATCGAGGTCAAATTTATAAAAATAATAAAGAATAATTAAATTACGTATAAATACTTTATTTCGAGAAAAAGTACATCACACCACAATTATTGAAAGCAACAAATACATTCTAACATGGCGTTGCCTAATTATTACACACACAGAACTAAGCAGCAGTGTGTTGAGGATGTTTTTGAGTCCAACTTTGGAGTGAGTATATCCATCTTCATACCTGTTGATAAGTTGTATTTTATGTATATTTTATGTTATATTTTATGTCTGTTTTGCATAATAAATTATTATTATTTGTGTATTTTTACGTTTTATTTGCTTCTTTAGCTGTTTGGGTAAATGATTTGTGAAACGTAAAGAAATGAAACTCTTTTAGTGTATTTTCTCGCTGACTGCATTATGGCATCATTATGTCATATAAGACGTGGAAACTGGGTTGACTTATTTACATTGGGCCGCATGCTGGGACAAGTGGGCTTCGAGATTTGAGCCTCATGGACAAATTTGAAGGCTTTTACCTAGTTTTTACCACTGGAATAATACCTTAACATTATTATTATTATTATTTTGATAGCTATTTTCTTTAGGTTAATTAGGTTTTTAATAGAGACTCACATTTAAACCTTTTCTCTCATCATTGGCGGCTCTCTTCTCTCATTCACGCACATACTACTGGACAACAATTATTATTCATATCTTTTGGCTTTCTTCCTCAATTATGTATAACTAAACTCATCACTAGTTAAGATATTTTTGAAGTTCATTTCGTTTAGGTTGTGAGACTTTTTTTTAATTGTTATTGAGTATTTTGAGTATTTGTACCTTAATTTTATTATTATTATTTTTTGTTGATTGATTGAGAATGACCCATTAATTGATTGATTGAAATAATAAACTGTTGTTTAAGATTGACTGTGTGGTTCCCGTTAGTTCTAATTTAGATAGCGAATCACTTGAATGCATGTGGTTGGACAATTTTTAATGTTATGGAGCTGAATAATTTGATTTAAATGATTTACATGGTTTTTAACTTCAATGACTAGGATAGATGCCTCTTTGGTTCTTATCAATATCATAGATTAAACCTTGTCAGGGGTGTCCTGAGGTTGTCTAATTGGTTAGAAAAATAGTTTGTAGGGCGTCTTGGAGCTATCGATTAAGTAAGAAGATATTAGTTAATTGAGTGCATCACTGTTAACTATAACGCTGTCTATTCGAATGGTTGATAGTGATTTTTAGTGTCTGTGATCAACCGTTCGGATTGAACGGAGGAAATACTTGGCTAGACATTTATTATCATTGAATTCCTCTTATTTTTAATTGTTTCATTTCATTGTCTCTCCAATTGTAATATTTTTAATTTTTTTTTTCATTTATATTTTTGGTTTCACGAACATTTTTTGCAACCGTAATTCATTTTTGTTTTCTGTGAATAAACAATGCTTAATCGGTCTATGTGGCTCAACCCTATCCTCCATTATACTCAAATATCTTTTGAGCAGGTTAATATTATTTGGTTGGTTTGATACGCCACCACTTGTGGGCAACGTCAATGACACGAGCAAGGTTGAGAATACAAGTAAGAAGAGGAACTGGCATTGAAGTTGGTTCCAGGAGCTCCTCGTTTATGTCCTTCCATGCATCACTCACCATTTTGTTCATCTCATCATATGCTTCTTCCTCTGATACACCATGTTGCTTTATGTAGCATTCCACAGCTAAGGCAGCATGTCCCCTGCTTTGCTCAAACTATATTTATTACAACAATACCGGTTAGAGCAATGCATGACATCATGAATGAATTAATCTTAATTCAATTAATTTATTAATTTGTCTTAATGTAATTGATATGACATGAGTAATAAAACTTATTTAGTATATTTAAACTCATAACAGAAACGTTACAGTCGGTATTAATAAAGAACGTTACAGGTCATTAATACTCCTCAGTAATTCACCACCTATAAATAGCCTACGAATGCACTTGTTGAGGAATGTTCTACTTGATACTGATACCGATACTCTGCAAAAATCAATATTAACTTGAGCGTCGGAGATTTGCTAGGGAAGCAACCCGACCTCATCTGCTTTTGTGATTTCAGGTTTCAAGGCGACATTCATGTTTTTCAAAGTATTAGAGTTCTTGGAGTTTTCTCAATTATTGTTGTTCATTTTCTAAGACAACAACAGTAATTTAATTTTTAGAAGAGTTTCATAAACTAACAACGGCAATTTTGTAAACTAACTTGAGAATAAAAAAAGTTGTCTCAACACAAAATGGTACTACAGTGAGGATTCTTAAAAAGAGTTCTCATTGAGTACTCGGGTTACTTAATTTCAGCATCAGTTACTTAATTTGAGGGGGTGATTACTTAATTGTAGTTCTAAAAGTTACTTAATTTTGGATATCGTTACTTAATTTAGCCACCGGTTACTTAATTTTGATCGGTTACTTAATTTTGTGATAAATTAAGTAATTATGACTGTTACTTAATTGTTGCTGAAATTACTTAATTTAAGTCTCAATTACTTAATTTACTAAAGGAGTCCTCATTGAGGACTCTTTTTAGGAGTTCTCATTGTAATAACACCCCATATTTTCCTACCGATTAGCATGCTACTGAGACGTGTTATATATCTTAGTATTTTTTTTATTGAAAGTGGACCATTAACTAGTAAATGGGATTAATCTGCTACAAAATTGAAATGACCATATTAAAAGGATAATAGAATTTAAAATTCTCTTGCCATCCCTAAGAATTAGTGAATTAAGTGACCATATTAAAAAGATTTTAAAATTTAAAATTCTCCTGACATCACTAAGAAGTACTGAATTCTCTCTTTGGTCCTTATGATTAGAAATCATCTCATTTGGTCCTCTCTTCGTTTTGGGTTAGTTGTATTTAACTGCCATTTTTAATTTATCAACACAAATGTAATTCATACCTCGTGGGAGACAATGTCATCTATGAGCCTACAAATGACAGTTGCTGCTTTAACCATCTTAGGATCAATCATGAGCCAATCGAAAGCTTACTTTGAGGCTATTTTGCCCATTCCACAGAAGGATATGAGTATTAGCAAGGGGCAAACAGAGGTTACCAAACCATTACGAATGTATTCCTTCGTGGTTGGAAGGAACATGATTTTCATTGAACCATCTTGCTTCAACAAAGGTAAGCTGTCACAAGGTTCTTCGTCTGCATTTTTATTCATAAAAGTGAAAAATCAATTTCACTACTATAATAACTAGTAAAAAGAAACAAATTAAATAGATCGATCTCTCAATTCATCCATCTAGGTTTTTTGATAAGTCATTTTTATTTGGTCAAATCGAGAATTGAGCTACGGCCTCTTAGTGATAGAGTTTAGTGTCTAATAAATAAAAGTATATTGAGATCAGACATGGAGAAATTTGAAACTTACGGCTTCCTTGAGATAGAGCATTATGTAATCCAATCCTTACTTGACCATTTCTTCCTCAATTTGACCATAAAAATCTAGGAGCGTCTGATAACATACTTTCATGTAACTTGGGAGTTCATGCACCATGCTAGTGTCACATCTAAAAAATAGAAAGAGGAATTCACTAAGAATGCTCATGAGTGCAAATATCTTTGGAGAAAATTTCTTTTCATTTTTTTTTGTTGTAATTTACAAAGAGTAACTACTTTTAGATATATATAGACATTTTTTTCCTTCCAACAAAGTAATTTTTTTTATATTTAAACTTTTATCCTTTAGTAAGTAAAATTCATTTATGACCAATATTTTTATCACAATATCTGAATTCTCAATCGTATCGGCACTTTTGGTGAGAAGACAGTAGCCGCATTGTTTAATTACCTCTCTACTGCTTTCGTGAAGATCTGAAGTTCTTCAATTGTACCATAGACATCGTATGTGTCATCAATAACCGAATAAAGTGCTATGGCTTTAGTTAGCAACCTTCTACCATCGGCAAATTTAGGCTCAAAATATACTCCCAATGCCCAAAAGTAGCATTCCACCGCTCTGTCTCGAGCACAAGGTTGGGTATATATGCTCTGAGGCGTGGTCAAAATAACTTTCTTTAAGGTATTTATTGCCCCCATTAAGTTTAGTTTGCTGCAGGGTGTTGACAAAATACGTACAAGATACACCAAAGTTTTGAGATTTACAAACAACAATTTTGGAAATCTCACTTAAAACTTTTGTTTGAGACTTAGAAAACACACAGGAAGAACGAGAGAGAGGGCTAAAAAAGTCCTAACCTGTGGCACCAACAACGTTTATATATATTAGAATTAGACAGTTATTAGACATCCTTTCATTAATAGACATCCGTTTGTAAAAGGGTGTATGAATTGTGATGAAACAGTAACTGTTCGAACAGTTACAAATTAAAACTATCATTTATATATAAATCCGAAAATTAAAAATAAAAAAATAATTTTCTGTACTTATTATTTCATCAATTATACATGAATAATATAACCAAATTTGATTTCCATCCATTAATTCCATCCGCAGCCCACCCGGCTATAGAGTGTCGGTTCACTTTATAAATAGAACCAAAAGCCGTGATACTTCCGATGTGGGACAAGCCTCACTTGCTATCTATATATAACAATCCCCACTTTAATAGTGAGTGAGCTGGTAAAAATATTTTCATGCATAAAGTAGGTATCTTTCGACTTAAACCTACCATTAGTGTAACTATCTCAAGGTTTTAATAAAACCAAGGTGGCCTAAGTTTAAACACATGTTTTGTAATTATCAAAACCGGACATAGTACACACATGAAAACTTGAGTCTCAATTTAAAGTTCACCAAAACTTATAGCACTAATTCGGCCTTGTGCTACATCCTGTATTCATGAACATTTACAAAAGTCAACAACTTTTGCTAGAGCAGCACTCTTATGTTCACATAGGTGAAGTTTACTTTCTTTTCCTTAAACTTCATTAAGAGTGTCATCACTCATCCTCGGTTTATTTTAGCAATAGTTAATTTGACAACTAAATGCTCTTACCTCTTACTAATAATTTGTTGTTACCCATTAAACTTTTGACTAGCAAGACTAGTGAAAGTTGGGTTACTATCATTAGCAAGATTAAATAAACGTTTTTAAACCCATCCCAACAAAAGTCCTCTTAATTAAATCTCTCGAGAGTCCTTTTATAAACGGATCTGCAAGGTTGTTGCAAGACCTTATATATACTATGGTAATTATACCATCCGATATCAATTGTCTTACATATTCATGTCTTAAGCTGATATATCTAGACTTTCCATTATATATTTTACTGAATGCCCT
>CAODLS010806246.1:0-18082 GCA_948243855.1 Flueggea neowawraea | reverse complement strand
AAAAGCATTCAGCCATTCGGCCTTGTGTATCCTTATGTATGTACACATATATATAGAGTTATGTGAAACCCTATTATAAGTTTGCTAGGTTTTTTCTTCTTGTCCTACAAGTATAAAAACTCCATATCACAAAAGAATTAGAATAGGAATGTGCAGAATTTTTCCTAAAAAATAGGAGTGTGTGGCCGAATTTTCTCCTACAAAATAGGAGGCTTGCCGAATTTTACATAAGTTTTTTAATGTTATTGGGCTTTTAATTATATGATACATTATCATCAAATAAATTACTATTTAATTAAAAGGGCCAAATTTATGTCATACATAATAATAAACCCAAAACATGTTTAATCTTAATAATTAGTTATTTATATTAAAATCTCGTTACATTAATGGATTATGTCTTATATCATATTTAAGACTTAAATCATCAAAGCCGAATTATTAGTGATTAATCAAATTAATCATTATGATTCAATTACCAAAAAAAAAAGAATATTTGTGATCCGATCCAACTCGTTTTAGTGTGTGACCTGATAGACCCACTCAAAAATGGCAATGAACCTTTGTCCTAAAACTCAGGCCCAAAGTCCATAAGCGGTATCTAGTAATATATTATGGCAACCCAAAATCAAGTGGATGTCGGAGATCCGAGTTTATCTTTCACAGTTTGATATTTCGTAATTTTGTCTCATGATATCTAGATTAAGCATAAGGCATGGTCACATGTCAACCTTATATGCTTAATATGTTTCTTAATCCCAAGTAGATTGATATAACAAATGACATTAATAAACCCTTTTATCAATTCATTTGAGTATGCATACATTCCATCAACCCCACTTATCAAGTGGCCTAAAGAAATCACTCTTCATAAGAGGAACAAATTCGTCACTCTCACTATCACTCATATACATGATTCATGACATATCCAATCATAGCCTTTATAATTACCCTGTTACGGAAAATGTTTGATTAAGTTAAAATATGTGATTCATCATGTAGGAGTCGATAGTGAGTTTCAGTCAGAGGACTTAAAATCAACACTGCATGAAAGCTACTTGTGATATTGATCCATGAATTACTTTCATAATGGGTCAGTTCAATACATGTTTCCTAACATGTATCTATGTTCTAAGAGATATTTTCACATCCATAATCAGTAAAACGTGATTATCTACTTAGCAGTATACTAATATTAATTCATTATCATTTTCATGATAATAATCGATTAAGGACATTTAAAATAGTATTCTTTTAACCTTGGGATTTTACTATCAAGTCACGTACTTAATGACATAAGAAAAAAATAAGTTATTCATGGATATTTTATCAACATAAAACATGTTATAATATTTCAAAGATATGAAATGAAATGCCTCTTTATTAAATGGTAAATCAAATGACAATGTACATATATGATTGGACTAGAGCACCAAAACTAACACTTCTATATGCACTTCTTCCTCAGTCTCCTCAATAACATCATGTACAAATAACTTGTTCTTAGCTCTAAGAGAAGGTCTAACTAGAGTCCCACTATAATTTTGCTCCCCATAAATTTGCATTGAACCGTCGATACTGTCCAAAAAACCTTCCCAATCATGCTTAGCATTCCAATGGACACGATCCAATCGTGACCTACCAAACAGTTTAGCCTTCAAGTCATTCAATAAGTGATTTACATAAATATCTACCATCTTTGACTGAGGGCCTGTAACACACATACACAACATGTCCTTTTCTTGGTCTAAGGCTTCCAAACCTCCTCCGAAACACCTTACACATTCAAATACTCCCAACCTCACTAACCATTTGTCAATGATATCTAGTGAATTTTTTTCAATATGACACCTGTCAAAATATTCAATTTCACCCTCCAAGTAGCTCCATTCCCCCATGTCGTCGTTGTACTGGAGCCTAATAGTGAAATATGGAGTAGCAGGATGGTATACAAATAAAATACAAAATCAAACATTTTATGCATGAGGTCACATACTAAAATTAACCAATAAATGACAAAACAGTGCAAAGCATAGACCTCAGTAGTTCATTTTTTACCAATTTAAAAAACCCTAGAATACGACATTTTGAATATGACATACAACTAAAATTCATAACCAAGGTGAACTACCACTGACATATTATTTAATAGACATTAACATGAATATATACCACAGTAAGATGATGTTTCTAAAACTCACCATAGGTGGGTGCTGCACAACAGCGTAGTCTTCGACAAGGACGCCAAAATGGATCTATATGCATGCCCTGATAATGTAGTCGACCCCACAAGTTCGTGCTAAAGTCAGACAAAACCACCCACTTTTTCTTTCCTTTCTTTAGAGACCACTCCACAAACCCGACAATACCTTTGAACAAATCAACTATATGGAGACAGAAAGAGAGAAAGAAAGTGCGAAAGAGACTGGGATGGGATTTAATGCGTATTTTAGTGCTAATCAAGCAGAGAGATCGGCTTGGAATGGGACAATCCAAATAAAAAGGTTGATATGTATGTTCTGTTATCGGGTTGGGTCTTGTTCGGGTTTGGATTTTGGTCTTATCCAACAATTCCTTTGAACAAATCACCTATATGGAGATAGAAAGATACAGAAAGAGAGAGGGAGAAAGTCCAAAAGAGACTAGGATGGGATTTAGTGCGTGTTTTAGTGCTAATCAAGCAGAGAGATTGGCTTGGAATAGGACAATCTAAATAAAAAAGTCGATATGTCTGTTCTGTTAAGGAGTAGGGTTTTTTTTTTGGGAAAGTAAAGGGTTGGTTCAGATGGGTCTTATTCGGGTTTGGATTTGGGTTGGTTTGGGTCGGGTTTTGGACCAGCAGTGGTATAATGTCCACATCATCACCCACGTGGCACTTTTTAAGTGATGTGTCACGCATAGCCAGCAATTCGGGCATGGCATTTGCAAAATTCGGCGAAAGTGACTGTGTGGGAATGAAAATCAATATCGAGTGACCCTTCTGCAACAAAAGTGAGTTTAATGACCATGTTGCAACAAATTGAATTCAGAGTGACTGTGAGTAAGATTAACCCAACCAAATACATAAAACATGTCAATAAAATTTATTTATGTACATAATGACAAGTAACCAACAACTTGTCTATTAACTCAAAACACTAAGAAGCTTATCAGCAGTAAACTTTGTTCCTCGGAAGTGATGCGTCAACTTCCTCCCATAGCTCCTCAAGTAAGGTATATGTTAGGTTTTCAATCCAATAGCTCAGAATCTCAAGGCCACTACGTAAGACCATATGGTGGTTAGGCAGCATGCATCTAAGAACACCTCTATCAGAGGAATTTTCCGGAAAATTCCTGAGGATAACTCTATGGTCCCCTTGGACCATTGAGTGAAGGATCCACAGCTTTAGACGCAATTCCAGGAATGATTCTATCATAACCTAAATCATTTTCCCTTCATTTGTGCCCTGCCTAAAATCACCTTTTTATACAACTTCCTGGGTTCCATTGTTCAGGTGAACAATGTGTGCCACTATTCCATCAATGTCATCTGTGTGGACCCCAAAATTCAGTTCTATGTCCCATAAATTATCTTCCATACATCTCAACTCAGCTCTCATGGCTGGGGTCCGAGCTATTATTAGGCTTCGAATTATCACCATCTGAAAGAGACAGAAAAGTGGGTTAATACAACTGATGCATCTCATTGATTGAAGATGCAATCTATGGATGTAGCAAAAACAATATGTATAAAATAAAAAATATTTTACACGAATAAAATAAATTTTTCGAAACAAAATTCAAACAAAAAATACATGTTTTACATTTAATAAATACCAAATAATTAAATAAAATTTAGTTATGTTATTCAAAAAATTACAATAAATATATCAAAAAATTCAAAAAAATGTAAAACGTATTTCTATAAATTTTGGACGTCGAAAATGGTCGCACGCGCCACCATGAGCTTGTGTGGGTCGCATGCCACGTGTCAATTTCTGAGATGTCCATGTGTCCCTAGGTGAAATGTGTTAGATCCTGATTGGGTCTACATGGTGTCTGCAACTATGTGACATGTACATATGTCAGTTTGTGTGGCAATGCCACATGTCATGGGTGGACACGTGTCACCACCTAATTCGTCCACGTGTACCTCGTATGACCCGTTAGACCAACCACGTGGCAATGACATGGCAATTGTACCACGTGGCAGTCACTGATGGGTCCACATATGCACCCGATTGAACAGTTAGCTATGCCACGTGATAGTGACGTGGCTAATGAGGTGTCTGCCAGCTTGTCATAAGGTGCCACGTGGTGTCTTCTAAGTGGACATTGAAGTTGACATGGATGTCCAGTCATCCGTGCCATGTGTCGCACAATCAACATTGGCCTTTTTCCACATGTCTCGTTCTGGTTGGCCACTATGGTTTGTGTGGACGAATCAAGGGACGACACATGTGCCTTAATACCTTTTGTTCAACAGATCAATTTTCTGCCTCACAGATCGAATTAAAATGGTTTTCGTACGATTGGAAGGCCTTCCCGATGGAATTTTTCTACGAAATTTGGAGTGGTGATGTAACTGAGCCTCCTGAGTCAAATGGTGCCATTGGTTTCTCAAAATTCGCACTTCAAAATTTTAGGTCTATACCATTAAACACAAAAAATGAATAAAAAACAGTAGAAGTCGAATAACAAAAAATATACAGAGGCATATCCAGATGTGATAGACATATAGGCATGCGAATTTAGGTCAAACACACTAAAAAAATTCGTCCTAATGCTCTGATACCAATAAAAGTGCGCAAACAACGTACTAATGTGCAGTATAATCATCAGGAATCAATGGGGGATTGAATACCTATCTTGATTCTAGTGACAACAGCAGGTGGGCAGTAAAGAACAAGATCGTTGTAGGCCTCTACAGCTAAACCACGATCACCAAGGATGAGAACAGCTGATGATTGCACCGTCTAGATGCCTTCTCGGGACTAGATTGACTGAAGAAGGAGAGCAGTTTTCTTTTGTTCTTTCTCTGTAGAAGAACATGAAAGGGAGAGGGAGAGAGACGTGAAAATGAGAGAGAGAGCCAGTGAAACAGACGTAAAAAATCCCCCTGCACTTGTGAACCCCCTTCGCCCTCTCTCTCTCTCTCTCTCTCTTATTTGTAACTTAAAATCAGATAAGGAAATTAATTCTCACGTAGTTTCTATCTACTTGGACTCACTCATCCCAACTAAAAACCCACAACTAATTGCAATTAATTGGTTGGGTTTGTTAATTAACCGAACTATTGATGGACTCGATTTTCTAACAAAATCGATCGAGCTTCTTTTTGATATTCCCATCTAATTTTCAATATTTAACAATGTGATGCGAGCAACACTAGTGTGGATTGGTGACCCACACTAGTCATTGTACTACTAACCTCCAGTAAAAACCAGTAGTTGGATTGCTCCAATTGCTAAGACCCTATCATAGGCGCTTACATTGCTTTTTTATGTTCTCTTTCCTTTTCTTTTCTTTTCTTTCATTCAATTTTTTTTGTTATTTTTTTATTTCTCTTTGTTGATTCTTTTTTTCATTTAACTATTTTTAATTTTTATTAACCAAGAAGCGAAGTGTATTGAACATTGAATTTTAAAAGTAATATCTATTATATATTCTACTACATAGATCTCACGTAACTTAAATACTTAATATCCAATTGTATCATTAAAGGTATTTAATAATTTTTTTTATTTTTTGAAAAAGTCAAGTAATTAATTTTTTAAAATTAATTTAAAATATAATTTCAAAAATATAGTTTTTCAATAAAATATTTCTATAAAATGAATATTTATTATAAATTATGCATTTTAAATAAAATTAATAATGTGTAAAGCATTTGTAAGTTTCGATGAAGTATTTTAAGAAGTTAACCATTAATAAGTTCATTAATAAGTTAGTAAAAACACGGAGGTTATGCGGATACGACAGCGTATTTGTACGCCACTAGTTCTACAGCACAAGAGACGGCACAAAAGTAAACATCATCAGACTCGTCAAAACCGACTAGTGAAAAATCCGACCGTACCATCAAACCGCCACGTGTTGCGACCACATCAACCAGACCACTCCGTTTAAGTCACCCTAAATAAAATAAAAATTAAAAAAAGAAAATAAATAATAAATAAATAAATAAATAAAAACAAATAATACACATCCTCTAAAATCTCTACTTTCTCTGTATCTCCGCGTAACCACTGCTCACAGTCGTCTCTCCTGAAAGTCTCTTCTCGTCAGTATACAAGCTCGATCTGTGAGGACTGAATTGTCATTCGTCACGATCGTCATCCAAGTGACGAAGTCTCTGTCTCATGGAGGTGAACAAATTATAAATCAATTCATTTCTATTTTCTGTTTGGTTGCTGCGAAAATCGATTGAGCTTGAGCTTATTTGCCGAGATTCTCATCTAATTTTCTGTCCTTTATTTTTTTTTTTGGTTTAAGGAAGTGAGCTGACTGCGTGGTTGAATATCTGCTTTTTTTTTAAAAAAAAAAAAGTGTGGAATGCTAATATTTATTTTTATTTTAATTTGTTAATCCATAGAATTCGGTAGACTACGATTAGATGCTAGGTTTTGAGAATGTGGAAAAAAGCCCTTAATTCGTTTCTGTTCGGTATATATTGAATTGTAATTTTGTCTTCAATTGTCTGGTTTCCATTGTTACTTTGCGAACGAGATGAAACTATTATAATTTACTCTTGAATTAGTCAGCTTAGTGGAGATATGGCTCTCTTGTTCTAAAAAAGGATTGGAGTCATAAGTAGGTATATGAATGTTGTTTCTTTTGGTTTGAAATGTTTTCTCCAAATATGATTTTAATAGTTTGGCGATTTAGAGAATTAGGAGAGAAATATGATTTAAAGTTCTATTGTTAGGTTTCATGCTCTTATGAGGGATGCTACTCTTTGACACTTTAGTTCTGATTTGTAAATGTGATAATTTAGAGATTTATGAATTGGTCTTTGATCTTGCAGGGAACGGAAGATACCAAGGAGCAGGAAGAGTCCCAGATGTCTGGGGCACATTTGACATCAGCTGCAGCTTTTGTTGAAGGAGGAATACAGGAAGCTTGTGATGATGCTTGCAGCATATGCCTTGAAGCTTTTTGCAATAGTGATCCTTCAACTGTGAGTGCATAGTGAGAGTTTATTGTTTCACTCGTTTGATGCTGAAGGCAGGAGTATTCTTTCCTTTATTGCTCCTTGAGGCTGCATATAAAATTGAACCTATGATGATTGAAATTACATTAGTCGGTCTATTGTTGCAGAATATGAGAGTTCAGTACTGTCTTTTTCCTGTATGCTAGCATTAATTTGTTTGATGGAAGTAGGTTTTGTGTCCAAGGGTCATGTGAAACACTTCTTTCTTTTTTTTACGCAAGTGCCTTCTTTGATTAGGAGTCTTCACAAAAGTGGATTTTTTAGTTGGGTTTTATATAAAAAAGAAAATGAGTGATGATTTTGGCAGCATGTTCTTTGTCTTCGAGGGATATTTAATCCTTTAAGTTCCTTCACAACTTCCCTTGGCTGGAGTGCATTGGGAGGCTAAGTTACATACTGTGGAATTTGGTAAAGTTCATTGAGAAAGAATTATTTGCTTGGATGTTTTAGTTGTGTCAAACAGAAAAAGATATTGGCTCTAATCTTGCTTACTGTCATGATTTTGTGGAAGGAAAGAAACAAAAGAACCAAAGGTTTTGAAACTGATATGATTTCAATTGTAGATAGGTGGATTGCTTTTTGATTTTGTAGATTCAAACTTCTGCATTCAGTTCTTTATAATAAGAAATTGGCACATCCTTAGTTAAATGATAAATCTTTCTTTGTCAATAATGAAAATGCATTATTCATTTTGACAAACAGCCCTTAGTTAGGTTTTGCATTTTTCGTTTTTCAGGTGACCAGTTGCAAGCACGAATTCCATCTTCAGTGCATTCTTGAATGGTATTTCTCTAGATCCTGATTTTATTATGCAGATACATCATAAATTTGGCATTGTGACTGCACCTTTGGTGAAAGAGTTAAATAATTAGTATTCTCCATTAGGTGCCACCATACTGAAGTTACGTTTATAAATTTCAAACTGGTAATAGGATATATGGACTTCTTTTTCTAAATAAAATTTGGCTTCAACCTGAAAATTGTACCCTGTCGTGATTGCTATTGAGCAGTTTGATACTTGATCTAGTTGCAATATGGTGCTAATTTCTTGTTAGTGCTGATTGTCACGGTCTCTAATCAAAAATCTAGTCATGGCGCAATGGCCTTCTTGTGAAGGCTGTTTTTGGTGAATATGAGAGCTCATACGAGGAGCTACACCTACCCGGAAGCTCAATGGAGAGAGTTGTATATCCCTTTGTTAATTTGGTTTAATTCTCTGCTTGTTTTTCATTGATCTTGGCAAGCCATTTAAATACATTAGTTTCTTGAGAAGCAAGACGTTCCTAATAGACTTCTAATTAGACCCAACCATGACTACTGATTAAGGAATAAAATATCTCCCACCTAAACAAGAAATACGGTTGCTATAGAAAATCTTGACTCCTACTCAAATAAGAACACAAACTAAGGCTAGCTAAATAATCTCTAACACAATCTGCTCCTATCCATATATACCATTGTCTTCTGGTTCTGCGTTCTGGAGTTCTTCTACAGCAACATCAACCTTCTTCCTCTTATAATAGGAAGAACCCATAACGTCACTCCCTCCTCCAAGACGAGCTTGTCTCAAGCTTGAATTCCCATTGCAGCCTTCTTTCAAATGTTCAAGCCAAACTCATTGCTTCCTCTAGATTCTCAGGTTTCTCCACATCAATTTGTAGCCTTTCGGACAATCCAGTCCAGCTTTCATAATTGCCACTTGATTTTCTGGAATGATGGAATCAGTTTGAGCTAATAGTGCCTGAAATTTTTCCAAATATTCTTCAACTGTCCTGGTTTGTCGAAGAAAGATCAACTCCCCTACTGGATTGCAGAGCAAAGGAGGACCAATCCTCATGTTGCAGAATTTCTTGAATTCCTCCCATGGCAGGTGCGGGTTATTTTTTCCCAGGTGAACAAACCAGAGTTGCGCCCCAGTTAAATGAAATGATGCTAGCCCAAGCCTATCCTCTTTTGGCGTCTTTTGGTGGGAGAAAAATTGTTCAGAACGGGTGAGTCATCCCAAGGGGTCTTCTTTGCTGTCATAGGAAATTCAAGCTTGGTGTATCTCGGGACTGTTTTTCTTTCTACCTTGCCCCCACGGAAGCTGTCCGCCTTTTGAACCTGCTGAACACAGCTGCTGCCTCCTTCAGACTCTTCCTTTCCCTTTGAGGTTTGTTCTTTCTGTTGGGTAGTTCTTTTTTTTTTTTCCTGTTGGGATAGTTCCTCCACATGTGCTGAAAGGGCGGCTTGACTTGCTGCTAAGGTTGCTCGACCCGCTGCCAACTTCTGAAGCATCTCGAAAATCTGCCCAAGTTGTGCATTGACATCCCCCATGACGCTTGGCACTGATACCAAGTTGTCACGGTCTCTAGTCAAGGATCTAGTCACGGGACGACGGCCTTCTTGTGAAGGCTGTTTTCAGTGAATACAGGGAGTTACACCTACCCGGAAGCTCAATGGAGAGAGCTGTCTATCTCTTTGTTAATTTGGTTTAATTCTTTGCTTTTTTTTCATTGATCTCGGCAATTTCCATCTAGATAAATTAGTTTCTTGAGAAGCAAGACGTTCTTAATTGACTTCTATTTAGGCCCAACTATGACTACTAATTAAGGAATAAAATGTCTCCCACCTAAACAAAAAATACGCTTGATATAAAAAATGTTGACTCCTACTCAAATAAGAAAACACACGACTAAGGCTAGCTAAATAATATCTAACACAATCTTCTTCTATCCATATTCACCATTGTCTTCTGGTTCTGCATTCTTGAATTCTTCTACAGCCACGTCAACCTTCTTCCTCTTAAGAACCCATAACAATGATGTTTTATGGTGTATAAATAAGTTACGCTTTTCCTGTTGCAAAAGTCTCTCAGCCACACCATTTTAACTTGTCTTGGTTCTTACTAAATTTTCCATGCATAATCTCACTGCAATCTTTTAGATTTTATCAATATGCATTTTAATTGGCACAAGTTTTTCTTTTCTTTTTTTTTGGAATAAGCTGGGAACTTGAGGGCTTGCCTACTGGCTATCTAGCTTTATTAAGTGATATAATAGCATCCATCCATTTTATTGGAATGTGTGTTTTTTTGCACGGACAATTATTTCTGATAGAAATCTCAGCTTTTGTTTATTTATTTACTAGTTTTCGCACACGTTCATTGCGGGTGATCTCTTTTTTATATAATCACATTTTTGATATTATACAAACAATATGAACTCTCAAAAGAACTTCCTAGTTAGCGAAATCATCTACAAACATGATGATTCCTTCTAATCTTGAAGTAGACTTATGTAATTCTTCAAAATCTCTGCCTTTTGTGACTTCAATGATCTCTTTCATTTCATTTTTAATTCTTCACCCCAATTGTCATTCTTTGTTAAATATATTTGTTTCGTGTGTAGCCACTGAAAAGAAAAGAGGTGGCTTTGCAAATGTTATTGTGATGCCGTTGATTATTTTGTGTTTGTGAAGTGTTGCTTCCATTGGAACCTATACAAAAGAAGAGAGAATATTGATCACTCTTTCATCATTAATTCATTATATATTGAAAAACTTCACATGCACTCAAGTACATTAGCAACAATACCTAAAACTAAAACAGTAAGCAGTGTTGTTACCTATTTCCCTTGACCTCAAAAATACTTATTTTTTATCTCGTCAAAATCAAGCAAACATTTAGAAAGTATTGTAAATTTCCATTTACAAATATCATGAGAGTTGCCAAATCTAGGCGAAAGACTGCATGAAAATATCTTCCTTCAACCCATTCTGGCTTTTTTTGTTATTAGGCTTTATATATTAGTAAGGGTATTTATAGTGGAAAACTTGAAGCAATATAAAAAATTGTATTAGATAAAATTATTCAAATATTTGTTGAAGATAATGTTGTTAAGTTCATTAAAAATCTTTTGTAATTATTTATCTTTTTAACAAATCGGATCATGATGACTCAAATTGAAATCGGATAGAATTTTTAATTAATTCAGAAAGAAACCGTATTTACTTAAATTATAAATATCAAAATAACAGATTTGCAATTATCAAAAAGAAAGAGGGTTATATTAGTCCAAAAAAGTTTTTCTCACATCCTCACTTTTGTAGGTGATATGATTTTCCTTATCCCTTATGAAATAATAATCCTATGTTATTGATTGTAACCTGATTAGTTAGATTGTTTGACTTCTGTGTAGTTAATTCATCTGGGATATGGAAGTGGGTTGATTAATGTGTTTGGCTTTTCTTACTAGATAATAAAAAAATCATTTGTTAACTTTCAATCAAAGTGGGGATCATAACTTTATCATTGATGTTGTAGTCTTTACTGATTTTGGAGGTTAACCATAGTCTTGCCTCTCACTCAAGAATGGAATTTAGTGTGTTCACGTAAACGTATCTTGCTTAAGAAGAAATTTGTAAAACTAAACAATTAGGTTGAATGTGTTCACAATTTTTGTTTAAAGTTATCGAAAATAATAAGATACTAAGCAAGGAGGCAAACAACAAAATAGTTTGTGCATGTTTTACTTGCAAAAAGAATAGGACATGATCTGAGTTTTCCATTTTATTTTAATCTTGTAGGTGTCAAAGAAGCTCCCAGTGCCCAATGTGCTGGCAACCAATTAGCTTGAAGGATCCTACCAGGTTTATCATGCTTTCTCCCTGTACTCATATTGATTTAGTCTACTATTAACTTAAAGATATTTTTCTTTTGATTTGTGGGCAGTCAGGAATTGCTTGAGGCTGTAGAACGTGAGCGGAATTTCAGATTTAATCCATCAAGAAATGCTACGATATTTCATCATCCAACTTTGGGGGATTTTGAATTGCAGCATGTTTGTTCTTCAGTTTTACCTGCCGAAAGCTTTTCTTCACCATCTCGTTCTTTTAACAGTTTGTGTCTGTACTTGTGGTATGACATAATTTGAATTAATTGCAGTTGCCAGTGGGGGTAAATGATGCTGAACTTGAGGAGCGTATAATCCAGCACTTAGCTGCTGCTTCTGCAATGGGGCGGCGGCACATTGTGAGAAGGGAAGGTCAGAGGAATAGGTCCTCCAGTCAAGGTCGTCCACAGTTCTTGGTGTTTTCAAGCCATAATAATGCACTTCCTGCAGGCCCAGTTTCGTCCTCTTTAACTCAGAGAGATGTTGGACCTGTTTCTGCAATCACATTACCTGCTCCATCTTCACCATCCTCAGATGTTGGGGAGGAATCTTCTCAACGTGTCACATCAGGGTCTTCTGATGTCCAAGTTGATTATGCATCTGCTTCAGCTTCTGGATCTGTTATCCATGGCAATCAACATGGAAGTTCTGTGAATGACAGGTATGATACATGCAACTCTTTTCTCTATTTATCTGTTATCCCTGGCAATCAACATGCTTTTTTTGTTGCAATCTATTTGCATATTGATTTTTTTTTTGTTAAAATTAATGTTGGCTATATTTGTTTCTTTAGGAGGCCCTCAAATCAGTCTTCTCCCAGCAGTCAAGACAGAGCTGGGCCGTCAGAATTCCAATCATTTTCTGAATCTATTAAGTCTAAATTTAATGCTGTTTCAATTAGGTAGTGTCATGTGGAACTACTCTATATCTTTGACTAGGATAATATATTTGAATATTATCTTTTTTTTTAGTAATTTGCATGAGTTTTAATATCATTATTCTTTCAGATACAAAGAATCCATTTCAAAGAGTACAAGGGGATGGCGAGAGAGATTTTTCTTTCGTAACAATACCATGGCTGACCTTGGTTCTGAAGTTAGAAGAGAGGTTAATGCTGGAATTGCAACAGTATCACCTATGATGGAACGTCTAGACACTAGAGATAATGGTATAACCAGCACTACTTCTGTATCAGACAGGGCGGAAGATAGTTCAGTAGTGGAATCAAACAACCAGCGATCATCAGAAGCTGGTAGTGGCAGTCCTGTGACTGATGCGAATGCTGGTGTGCAAGTTTCATGTGATGCAATTTCTGCTCCAAGTGGCAGTCCTGTGACTGATGCGAATGCTGGTGTGCAAGCTTCATGTGCTGCAAGTTCTGCTCCAAGTTAAACGATTTTCCAACAATTGCATCACAAGGTAATCTGCAATGTCATTTCCTTTTCCGTATGAAATGCATAATATGCATAATATGCCATTTTTATTGTACATATTAACAATTTACTTTCTTTCTTGAGACTATATTGAAGAATTCTTATTAGTGATAATATTTGATTGTAATATACTAACATGCTTTTTCTTTTTTATTCTATTCTATTATCTTCTTTCATCTATTTCTCCTATTGCGTTAGTGAATTTAGCAACGTTCTATCTAGTGTTAACTTAATCCTTTTTGAGCATAACATCAAATTTTTTCCTATTTGGTCCTTACGTTATTCGTTATGTTCTATTGCCCTGGGCATAACAGATCTATTGGCCAAGTGGGCTAGCTGATTCTTTTTCAAAGAACATAATAGGAATTTGTTTGTCTTGATAATATAAGCAAGATGCTATGACTTGCACTTCATTTTGATTGAAGTGGTCAGGTTACTCAGTTCAGAACAAAATAAATTTGGTTTCGTATCCTGACTCTACCACATGGTGTTTGGCTTTGAATGCCGCATTTCTTTCTTATCCTTGTTTTGTGATTGAACCATGTGGTATCAATTATATATGCTAGAACTTTAGAAAAGCTCACTTGTTTGCATGATAAGTTGCACACTTCTTGTCCTTTTTGTTGGTTCCCTTTCTCGTTGCATTCAGTTTAGCTTTAGCAGTCAGAAATGCGGCTTTTAATGACGCTTTACTGACTTTGCACCATCGATATTGCAGACATAAGATGCTGTGGATGGGATCTGTGTCATCGTCTTCGAGCTGGTGCAGATTCTGTCACACAGATTACAATTGTGATTCAGAATAAAGAAGCTTTGAGCATAAGACAAATACCAGTAGGTTGTTGTAAATCAGATTGTAAGGATAAAACTAATACAACTATAATTCTCAGGATGTACCATATTTAAGATTCAATGATTTAAACCAGGGGTAACTTTCCTTTAATGTGTTCACTTTGCTGACATATTCTGGTCTGATTACTATAAGTTTTCGATCCCGTTGTGGTTGGTTTCTTCTTTGTTCTTGTTTTTTGAACTGGGTGTGGTGGTTGGTTTCTAGTATAAATTTGTGCTGCTAATATATTGCAGGATACAGATGAAATATCAATACTAATGTCGCATTCACCTTCGTATTAGGCATCTTTAATGGTTAAACCTAAATTGGGTATTATTATGTTATATTAGCATTTCATTACTCTCCCTCTTAATAATTATTTTCTTCATTATATTTCATTATAGGATTCACAATTATTTCACTCATCATTTAATTTATTTATAATATACGATTCACAATAAATAAATTTATTTAACATACTAATCTCATATTTAAATGTAAAATAAATTATATTTTTAAAATTATATTGTAAATTATTTCGGATAAATTATTTATGCGAAATGTAATTGAGATTGTGTGTGTTTAATAGAAGAAGATAAAAAAATATAACTGAAATTGTGTGAAAAAAATAAAGTGGAGGTAGGGGTATTTATAGATGAAAATGAAAAAAAAAAGGAATCATTGCCAAACGGTCCCTAAAAAAATAAAAGGGGACCGTTTTAAAAAATAAAAAAAAAAAGTAAATAATGTTGTAATGGTCAAATGACCGTTGCAGGAATTAAAAAAAAGGATTGTTTTTCAACGGTCCGTGGAGTTGAGTGTCAGTGGACTCTACCCCCTTATACGGTTGGTGCAGACCAGACAAACACGTAAGGAAAACATTCTCTCTCTATTATAGGGGCTCAATATATTCTATATTAAACTCTCATAAGGAAGAGGAAATTATGATGTATGTCTAAATTAAAATTCAGATTAGGGCAGATAGAACTCATAGTTTAGTAATTAGGTTGATTCTATTTTTTAAAGTGTTAGTTGCTAATATGTCAAGTGTTTGAATTTTGTTTTGATAAATGCCAGATTTATTAGGTATATAGGCCAAAATCTTGCGAGTTTTATCTTTTATTTTTCGATCTGCTTTCTCTCTCCTCAACTAAACACCAAGATCTCTCTCCTTCTCTTTCTCTCTCTTCTCCTCTATTCTCTCTCCTCTCTTTTGCGAAAGCCCCCTCTTGAAACCCTACGCACCTACCACCGCCATCGTCTGCCACCACGCTTGCTTCTTTGATCGCCTTGTTTTCTCTCCTTCATCGCATTTGTTCTCTTTGCCTTTGTCTCTCGTAGCATCTATTCTCTTCGTTGCTACTCCTCCTTTCTCTGCCGCTCCTTCTCCTCCTTTCTCAGTCGCTTGGTCACCGTCGTCTCGATCCCTCACCTCCTCTCATGACGATTCTCTCTTTCGCATCACGTCTCCCTGTCTTGGTCGTCGATCTCCTTATCTTCGTCACGTCTCCTTGTCTTCGTCGCTTCTCCTTGTCTTTGTTGCCGATCTCGAAGCATGACGTTGGATGATCATTGGTGCATGGCGGTGGATGGAATCGAGTCATGGATTGGGGCGGCGATTGTGTGATTCTACTGGGGTTGCCCTAGGATGTTGCAATTTTTGTAATTTACTAAATTGTCCTTATATATTAAATTTTCTTTAGAAGTCTTTTTTTGTTTATTCATGTTGTATGTTGATGTTGTTTAAGTTTACTTTATTTTGTGCAAATGTCATTAGTTATGGAGACATTTGGATACATTTATAAATTTGTAAAAAGTAAATAAGTGAGTTTAATTTGTTTTATAAATTCGAAATGTGGTATTTTGAATACTGTTGGAGACATATGGATATATTCGGAGACATTAAGAGACATTTGGATATATTTGGAGACTAAAAAATTATATAAAAATTAAAATTTGGATACATTTGGATACTATAAAAAACTGAGATTTAGATACATTTTGGAGACTATCGAAAAACTTGTAAAAATTATATTAAAAATTGTTATTTGGAGGCCTTTAACTTAAACAAATATTACATGAAAATTTATTAAATCAAATTTTATAAAAAAAAAAGTGATTTGGAGACATTTGGATATCACCGGATACATTTTGGATACATTCTGAAATATCATATTTTTCTCCCTTAGAATTTATCTTTTTCTCAAAAAAATCAATTTATCACGAAAATATCCCAATTTTTCACAAAAATATCTCAAATTCTCAATCAATTAAAATTCTGGCATTTTTGCAATATGTTTGGAGCATGTTTCTATCTGTTAAAATTTATTTGGTGCATGGCAAAAGTCAAATTCAGTATTTTAATTTAGTATAAATGTTAAATTTTCCCTCTTGGTTTCTTAAATCTAAAATTTCAATACATGATTTGTATAAAATATATATATCCATTATTTCTCCATACGTAACTAGTGGCATCGATGATTAAGAGCTTGCTTGATTGGGGTGAATGGGAAAGTGTAGCTTCTTAAAAAATTCAGAACTTCTTTTATTTAGTTGAACAAAAGACGTTAAACTTTCAAGGAAATCAGCTACTTGACTTTCTATTGACCTCTTAGGAAGTTTAAGTTTCTAAGAAGGCTAAGAAGTTCAACTTCTTTAGTAACTAACAATATATATTTACGAATATATTTTTAAATACTATTTACTTACAAATTTATATTTGTTTCTAAAATTTATAAATAATTTTATAAATATTTTTTTGATTATTTTATATAGATCAATTTTTATAGAAATTATAAAAAAAATATATTTTTAAGATTTTCAAAATGTATTATTTATAAAATAATTTTATTTAATTAAATAAATTGATTTTCAACAATTTTTTTAAAAAATAGTCCTCATTATAAAATTATATGAACTATTAACTATAGTTTTATTTTTCATGGGATATATATTTTATGGAATAAAAATAATTTTTTTAGTTTTTCTCATATTATTAATTTAAATTTATTTTGTAGAGTTTAATAATAAGGATATTATAAAAATTTGTAACGAACTTCTTAAGAAGTGTGATTGTTAATCAAATACAAAATATCAAATTTTTAAAAAAATTAATTTTTAATTAAATACGATTAATATGCGCTTTTTAATATACACTTTAAAAAATAACTTATCAAGTAATAATTTTTTTAAAAATTATTTTTAAAAAAATTAAATCAAGTAAATCCTAAATCTAAGATATTCCAACAATAATATTTTTAACCATGTTTTCCGTACTTTAATTGAATAAATTATTTGCAAAGAAATATATAAATAATTTGATTGATTATTTTTCTTTTGGACGACTTGCGGTTAGGTGCTTGGGCGTAGAGGCCCACAACAAATGTGTATCTTATCCTAATCATGTGGCTCAGAGAGTTTAAAACTCTCCTTTTCCAGTGCAACTTATATTTTATTTTTTGACAAAATAATTTTTGAATTTCTCAAATATATCTTAATTAATAAATTAATTATCGGGCTTTTTAAACTTAGTAATTAGTGTTTTAAAGGTGTTTTTAACTAATAGAATTAACAAAAATGAAACTTTACAAAATTAATCTCCCTTAAATTCGAAAACCATAGCTATTTCAATTATTTTTTTTCTCTCCATCTCTCGAAACCACAAAAATCTCTCTTTTCTCTGTCATCAGATCCGTTCGATCTCTATTCTCCACAGAAATCGCATGTTGGGTTTGTTTTGAATGTTCTATATCTCTCATCAGATTCTTTATAGTGAATTATTGTTGGGTTTTGGATCTTAAATTTTGATCCGTCTCTCTCCATTCAATCTTGTTGACAAGCAATGGAGACGACGAGAAACCCTTCTCTTTTTCTCCTTCGCTCCAAAACCAAACCCAAATCTTGATTCTCTTTCAAAGATTCAAATTTGGAGTTTTATCCATATGGGACCCACAAAATTCATAAACTTTCATTA
>CAODLS010806198.1:0-19879 GCA_948243855.1 Flueggea neowawraea | reverse complement strand
TTCAAAATGTTCTTAACTTACTAGAATCTCTAAGTGTCTTTCCTCAACACTTAAGTAATCATGTTTCTATGAAATTCTATTATAGACCAATAGTTTAACCAATACCGGTGATGAGTATCATAATTTTTTATAAAGTAAGTGAACATTCATCACCATTGTACACTTAATGCACAATCAAATCTCCTTTACGACCACCATCGTCCCAAAATACTATCTTTTGGGAGTCATGCAAATTATTCCTTAATTTGCATTATGTTCAATGCAACGTGGTTTTACGTCATTCGTATATTTGTAATAAATTACAAATAAAATGGGTATATACGTACTCGCGTATTTTTCAAATAATTGAAATCTAATTTCAATTATCTAAATTAGAACCACATTTGTACGTTTTAAAAATAATAATTTTGAAAAATATTTTTCAAAATAATTCTTAGCAGAAAAATGCAATTTCTCACAATTTTTGAGAACTATTTATACACCAATAAATTGAAAAAAAAAAGTTAAAGAACTCAAAAAATTGTGAAAAATATACCAAAAATTCCACAAAAATCTAAAAATAATTATGCAGGAAAAAACACGAAAAATGGTGGTCGGTACACGTGTCACGCGCCAACACGAGTCGTCCAGTTCATTTACGGGCTACACTCCCGGCTGCACGGTGCTGCCACGTGTCGCAGTTGCGTGGTGACACATGTCGATAAGACACGTGTTAGAATCTGAATCGGCCACGTGTCGCTTTCTTAATGATTGAAGTCAACCGATATGCACACCAAGTGTCACGATGACGTGTTCGAAACGTGGCACTTATGCCACATGTCCCCATATCAATGGTTAAACGTGATGACGTGTCAGACCAGTCAGCATGCCACGTGTTGCATCCAGGTGACACCACGTGTCACATACATATTTTGCCACGTGTTGGAGTAACATGTTATCACGTGTTGACGTCATATACGTCCATGTGTCGACATTGTAAGAAGCCACTTGTCGATATATAATTTGTCCATGTGTTGCGCAGTCAACTTTGACCGTTTGGCTGTGTGCCATGTGGCGAAATGTGATTGGTTCGTGTGTCTTTTCCAGATCCTTCTTAATCCTTCTACCGTTGCCACTAGTCGCGATTCGAGTGATCCACGTGCAACCAATAGAAACGTGCCACCTGACCATTTTAGATCAAATGAACAAATTCATCTGTGTTGCCTTACTCGGTATTTTTTTATCGGATTTTCGTCGATTTGACGACCTTCCCGATGGAATTTTGCAACAAAATTTTGATAGGTAACATTTTCAAGGTCGCTGATATCAAATCTTTTGTTGGAATTTTGAAATTTCAACTTTCAAAATTCAACTCCGGACGGACTCTAACAAAAAATGACGTTCGATGCTATGTCTCTCTATCACTCGACATTTGTTCTGCAATACAAAGTTCCTTTCTTTCTGTTTCGTTTGTGACCTTGCTTCTGCTTCTCGCTGGATTGATTCCTTCCCAAAAAAAATCTTTTTTTGAAAAAGAAAAAGGATGAAAAGATCCTCAACAAAACTGCAGCTTGCTAAATTGGCGAATTAGAAGTTTTGGGTATATCTTTTTCTGGAAAGAGTCCACTTGTGTTTTTTTGTCTCAAAGTAACTAGACCAATTAAGATCGGAAAAGTGCCACCCTTTTGTGGAATTTGAAATTGATAAATCTGACGCTTATCTGCATTTTGCTATCTCATGGACCTTCTAATACTTCTCAAATCTGTATTTCAATGGTGATCACTCTTTTTTTTTAGAAAAAGGATTGAGTTAATTGCAGGGACATATTGCTAATAAAAATGCCAAAGGATTACAGCGGATCCCCGAAGCATCATCAGCTGGAATCAAAGAGGAAAATACTAACTTGGATTTTGGGTGTGAGTGGTCTATGTATAATGTTTTATATTTTGGGTGTTTGGCGGAACACATCCAACACCACCAACCAGTCCGAAGTGTACACATCCAGCACCACCAACCAGTCGAATACTAAAAAATTACAGTAGACGTCTTAGACAGAGACCAACAATATTTTCAAAATATATTCGAAAAATTTGTGTTGGCTCGGATACCAATGAAGGAATCTTATACCGGTTTAACTAATAAACAATATAATAAATAGGTTCGACTTACTAACCTCGATTCCAGCAGAAGCTTGCAGCTGAGTAGGACCATTTCTATGTTGGTCTTGCGAGCAAATCACGGTTGAAATGTCAACGAGAGTGATCGGCTGTTTCGCAGTCTAAATGTCACACGTGATATGTGCAGAATTTAGGACAGGAGACCGAACCTCTCTCTCTCCCGGTTGAGAATTTAAATAAGTCCAACTTTAACAGTTTAAAATTCAGTTCATACAGGTTGCAAACAGACTTAATAGTGAGCTTGTGAACATACTTAATAATGGGCTAATGCACAAACTTGATAAAATGCTTGTGAATAAACTTAATTTTAAACTTGCGAATAAGTTTGACAATAAGTTTGTGAATAATCTTTTTATTAAGTTAGCAAATAAGTTCGATTTTTGGCTCGTTTATATATGTATAGACACTACAATTATGCATTTGTTTTTTATTATTAATATACAATATGCAGAAATTTCGCTATTTTTTTTGTAATTTAACAATTTAGTTGTTATATATATGTAATTAGAACAACTCAACTTGGAAACGTAGTGCACACATATAATTGTTACTTTTATAAATTATATTTTTATATAAAAATAGTGAATTGTAAATTTTTTATGGGTTATATAAATTATTAAATATTTCATATTAGGAAATGTTATTTTAAAATTTTTATAGTTTGAGTCCAATGTCCAAAAGGTATGAGACTCTCAATGCAACCAATAATTGTAAATAATTTCTTAAGTTTTGTTGATTTTTAATTATATTTTTTTAGGTTTATCAATAAGCTAATGTTCATTATATTGTCTTGTAGGAGTAGGACAAAATCAAGATTGATATTTCCGAAGACCAATCAAGTAAATGTGTTATTGAAGGCAATAGTTGCCACGGATTTGTTTTTTTTTTTATATAAGTCATCTTATTTACTTATACAAAGAATTAAATTCTTAACTTTTTAATATCTGACACATTTTGACCTATTGATTATGGAATTAGTTGTTTGTGAAATGAATTTTAGTAAGTAGTAACTAATGTTATTGTTGTGGATTATGTTTCTTGATGATTGTGCATTACGCTCTGTCATTAAGGTATTATTCGTTCTGGACTTATAAGTCCTTACGGTTTTATTCTTAAAAAGGCACCTCAATGGTTTGAATCAAAAAAGTGCTTATAATCGACTATGACCTCGACTCCTAAACGATGTGTGAGTATGATACTACAACAGCCCCAAGTCGAGGTTAAGGTTTAAGAACACGACTTTGAGTTAGATGGTTTTTTGCTCAAGTTCCCATAAACGACGCATGATCCACAATATTGGTGTTGTCTATGAAAACTCGCGCAAAAAGCTGCCTAACTAAAAAATGTGTTCTTATGCTCTTAACCTTGATTTATGACTATTGTAGTGTTATACTCTCACATCGTTTAGGAGTCGAGGTTAAAGATCACTTATAATCACTTTCCTCCTTCGTACCACTGAAGTTTCTTTTGAGGGCAAAATTGTAAGGGTCCACAAATCTAGAACGAACAATGCCTTGGTGGGTGGGCCTAATGCTCGATCGTCGAGAGACATAGACCACAACAATTATGAATTTTGATATATTTGTATTTTGGATTTCAATGTCAATATAATTTAAAACATTATAGGAAATTTAACTTCTACATAATAAATTATTAAAAACAAATGATTGTTAAACGAGCTTTGAACAAGTCAAATTATTGTTCAATCGAAAAACAAGCTCTAGACGAGCTTTAATCGAGCCAATCTCAAGCTCAGCTTAAGCGAGCTTTATACGAGTTTTGCTCAAGCAACCCACAAGCCCCCTTTTTCAGTCATGAGTTGAGCTCGAACATAATTTAACTCGAGCTCGCACATAATTTAAAGTTCGTTCCGAGCTCGAGCTCATGAAAATTTGATCGGTCCAAATCAAAACAATCTAAAATTCGGTAAATTCATCTTGATTACAAATCTGCTCACTAAATTATTAGCTTCTCCAATCCATACACAAAAATAGAGTGGAACGCAAAAATTATACAAAAAAGCCTCTCTAACCCAACCTCATTTTTCAGTAATTTTTTGTGTTTTGCTATAGTGTCGTGTTACATGTAGCACTAAAAAAATTGTTTTTTCAATTTTTTTTGATCTTATTCTTATTTTTTCAAACCACATTATTAATTTTATTTAACAAATGATTAAAAAATTAAATTTATATTTAGTTTGTGAAAAAATAATAGTAGAAAATGTTAGTTAGAAAGAATATTGAGAGAATATTCTTTTTAGAGTTAAAAATAGAGTTGTGTTTTGGAGATGTTTTTATTATAGATATTATATTTTTATAAAAAATTGTATAAAATAGAGTTTTGAGTTAAAGATGATTTTAAATACCTTATGATAAATTAAGCAAGAGAGACTTAAGCGAATGAAAATGGTGGAAGTCGGTATGAAACAAACACATGTTTTTTTAGATTTTATATCACCAATTCCGTCTAGTTTCAGGATTCACCTGCTCCTTAGCATCTGTTGATATAACAAACAATTATAGTAAAATATGAACTAAACACGATACGTCGACACATCAACCGGATCTTGCCTCACTGTTTGCCCAACCATTATGCAATCATCCACTCATAATTATATCATTAAACTAATTAATTTTATTTACAACATATAATCTATTACATATTAATTTTTTAAAAATATATCAATCTCTTTATTTTTTTACTACACAATCTGTCAATTTAAAACTTAATATTCAATTTATTAAAATAAAACACCTCTTATATTTTTTTAATTTTTCGCTTGGCTCAAAAGTTGTCAAGCTCATAAGTTCATAGGTTAGTCCAATTGGTTTGGCAAGCTCGTTCGGGACTCTAACGATCCAGGTTCGAAACTCATCAAAGGTTTTGGGCACAGGGTAGTTTAGCTAGGTTAAGTCTCATTTAAAGAAAAAAAAAATTATCAGTTTTCTGTTAGATTCTAAATTAACACCATGCGCAAAAATATGGGAATCTAAGACGATTGATGACAAGCCAACGTCGCAGAAGATAAAAAGAAAAAGATGGCAAGGTTCGTCTCCTAGTCATCTGCAGGTCTGACTGCAGCTGAAGAACCATATATGCATGTCTCAACAATTATAATAAATCAATCAAAGAAGATATGGGGGAAAAAAAATCACATGACGGCAAATTTACATCTGAAAGATGGGATTTGACCATGTTCAGTTTATCTGCCATAGAAACATGAACATATTTGGCCTGATCAACAATTAAGAGAATTTAATTGACCGGTCGAAAGTTTTTTCTTCCGAAACGAAAAAAAGGCTCCTTGTCACGTTCGATCAACCAGCTTACCGTCTGAAACACAACCTCTAACTCTAATTGCATTTCAAGAGAAGTAATTGGACAAAAGTTGAAGGAAGTGTCGCAATCCTCATCACTAACCCTCAAACTGAATGGCCTAAAAGGCGTGTACGAGTCCGTGAATGATGTGCTTCAGCTGTCAAGACAGTCGTGAAGGACTAGAAGACGCATTGAGTGGATCTTTATGTTTTTGGATTTGTGGAGCACCACTAATGATTGTTTCTTTCAGCTGAAAGAGTGCATCAGAGAATAGAATTGTCTCTGGGTAGAAGAAGAGGCGGCGATTGGAACCACCAATTGAAATTGATGCGTATTTCATATCCAGAAAAAAAGAATTGAATAAATTGGTCTGCAAAGTGCCTCAAAAATCTGAAGAAAAAAGACTGTAATCACTCAAAAGTGAATAATTCCGTGACTACCGTCTACATTGATCAGGGTTCTGATAAATGTTGAGGAAATTAGTGTTGCAGTACTGTTTGAGTCAATGTTATTTTTCATTTCTCAGCCGATTGGAATAACCAAAAGTTGAAGTCTATTGTCTCAAAATTGTTGGGGTCTAAAAGTGTGAGACATGAAGTCGAAGTAAATCTCAACATATTGGAGAAGACTGGTGTTGAATTGATTTCTTTGAAATCAGGGAAAGACCTTAAAGTGCAAAATGATCTAAAAGGATTGGAGACATTGGAGTTGAGCATCCAAGAAGTGGAGTGTGCCTATAGGAGATTGGTGAAAACCAGAGTTTCACTGCTTAACATTCTACAACGCTGGAGTCTTATTTGTTCATGCAGTTGCTGATGCTGTTACCATTTCCGACATCCTCAAGCCCATTTATGTTCCTTCTATTGTTCATTCTTTTTTCCCACTAAATTGAACCAATAACTACGAGGGTTTGACAGTTCCGCTACTTGGTGTTCAAGTCACTGAGCTAGTTGACGGCATCTTTGTAGGTTATACGATCAACCATTGCGTTGTAGATGGCACGTCGTTCTTGAGCTTCTTTAATTCCTGGTCTAGGATCTCTCGCGAATCTTCATCACATTCCCAAAACCCAGTCTTTGTTCTTTCGTGCCTTGATGATAACCGTTTTCCAATTCGCATTCCTCTCTCAATAATCCAAAAAGGGAACATAAAGTTCGTTCTTCCAAGGTTGTTGGAGCGAGTTCTTCATTTCAAGAAAGAAGCAATTTCAGGTCTGAAAGCAAAAGCCAACAATGAAGCTATTTTCGTCATTCATCAACAAGATCACTATTTTAATTTGGCTCGAAAACTCTTCCTATTCAGCGTCAGCTTTACTACATTTCCTCTATTTTATTCTCAAAATTTAATGCGTTATCTTATTTTTTTTAATCAATCAGTAATTTTCCTTTTCCCAATTGTTCGGCACCAAACGATAATCGAGGATTAATTTAAAATATAAAATATGAAAACTCGCAAAGAGCACAAAGCTTGGGAGTTGCTAAAAGACCTTAAAAATTATGAGACAAGTGCCTAGGAGGCTGGGCTGCTACCAAGATGGTTCAAGGCTTTTGCTTGGTGCCTTGGTCTCAGCAAAATATACTACTCCTGACTCGATAAATTAAATTAGTTCAAACTTCTGTAGAGTATCTTTTTTATGAGTGGGCGAGCTTTTTTTTTTCTTTCTCCAATCTAAGTCCTCTACTCCTCTTAATACTAATCTGTTATCTATTGAATCAACGGCCTATTAGTTCTTGAGATTATACTTAAAAACATCAAATTAAAGTAGAATACAGGTTGCATCTAAGTAGTCGTTGATACGTATAATTGTGCAAGGGAAATTCTTATTGTCATTAGATTTTCCGAATTTTAACGTCAAATTGTTTTTTCAATGAACAAAACGCATTTCAAAAACAATTATTCAAACCCCCCTGGCATCCGAGACTGGACAGATAAACAGTAGAGTAAATTTAAATCGTCTAATTAATGGAACAAAAATGGGATAAGGGGACAATGATATCCAGCTAGTGCAAATGCAAATGAAATGCATCTTTGAAAGGTTCTTCTTGAAGTAGTAACAGGTATTTTTGTTTTTGAGGAAGATCTGTAGAAAGAATGTGATTGCTAGATTGGTAAGTGTCATTAATTAAAAGTAGTCTCTTTCATAAATAAAGCTGATTCGTGAATAATCATTATATTTTTTAGGGGCAAATTTCATGGCGGTCTCTAAGGTTTAACAATATTTCTCTATCGGTCCTTACTCATTTTAAAATAACCATAACGATCCTTATCCCTTAACTTCTTTAGTTTTGCTAAATGAAAAATACAAAAATATTTTTTGCCTTCTTTTAAATACCAAATTCTCAAACTCTACCACCTCAATGAAAATCATGTCCTTCTCAAACCAATCCCTTACTCAATTTTCTCTTGTCAATATCTCACTCGATTCTCACATGAATGTGATAATTCAACAATTAATTTAACCCTCTCAAAAATAAATTAAAAAAAAATGGTTTATGTATCCTCTAGCCTTGTACCACCGTATTCTCTATTCCAACCCAGTTGAGATCTCAACTCAATTGCAATTTTTCAATCGAAACCCATTTTTCCCCATCAAACAATTAGACCCTAGCAACCTCAAATGTTTTAAGGACTCAAAAATCCCAAAACCAAACCCATCAATCGTGGAAACACAAAAACCATTGAGACGAAGATCAACGGAAAGCTTGTGGCAACGATCTGAGCCTTGTCCAACATCTGAACAACAATGACTCTCTCAAACCTAGCAGTCGCTCTCTTCCCATGACCACCATCACCAAAATACCTCTCTTCATATCAACCTCCAAATTCAGTGAAGATGGATAGGCTTGGCTTTTATTGAAAAACTGAGAGAGAGACCAGCGGGTTGTTTAGCTGTGGAAATTTACCACTTTTTTTTAGAAAACAGAATTGACAAAATGAAAATTTTATTCATGCAACACTAAAATTTTTCATTGTTTTCTATGTTATTTTAGAAAACAGAAAATAGAAAACAAAAAAATGTTTTCTCAACTAAATCTAGTCTAAGATTCCTCACCAGACCTCTAAAACAACATCATTTTGCATTCCTCACCACCACCACCACCGCCTCCCGCTCTCACTCTTCCACCACTACAAGGTTCTAGCATCTCCGGTCTCACTGTAAGAAAAAAAATTCATCAAAAAATTACCTCTCTCCCTCTCTCTCTAACGTTGCCTTATTTTTTAAAATTAATTGAATTAAATTGCAAAATAGGGATAAGAAGTATGAAATAGATATTCTATAATTTGTTTGGTTTGTTTGAATTGATGGTGAGAAGTTATTGTTATTGTTGTTTGGAAAGATAGAGAGTTCATAGCATAGCAGTCTGCTTGGGCTAGTCGTTGGGTTTCGCTTCGCATTTGGGTTTGCTCTCATCGATGGTGTCATGGTGTTGATATTGATGTTGTCATAGGTTTCATTGGAAATGTGGTTTCAAAACTGATTTAATATGGGTTGTTTTGTCTGTAGTTTTGATTTTGATTTCGTAGTGAATATGGGTTTATGCAACAAAAGTTTTGATTTTGATTTTATGTTTATTTTGATTTCAAAGGTTGAAAGTGGTAGAGAAATGGTGATGCATGGATTGAGAGAGAGACAACCATTGAGAAAGAGAAAGAAAGGCATAGAGAGAGATGAGAGAGAAAGGTAAAGAGAGTGAGAGAAAAAAATAGAGAGGTAGTTTTGGGTGCTTGGTTGGTGAGAAAGTGAGGGAAAGAAAGGTGGGGAGAGAGTAAGGTTGACAATTTTTGACACGACCCGAAGTTAAACGGTATATAGGTATATATATGTGTTGTATTATATAGGTGCAATGAATGAAGATATGAAGATTATTAAAAATTATAGTTATGTTTATGCAGAATTAAAATTAGGGCGAAATCCATGGTGGTCTCCGAGTTTTGGTGTATTGTCCATCCTGATCCCTATTAGTTTTAAATGATCGCTCCAATCAATCACCCTTAACTCCATTAATTTTACTTAACAGAAAAGACAAAAAGACAAATTTACCCTCAAATTAACCTTTCTTCAAACCGTGGCCTTCTCTCATCAGTCAAATCTCTCTCATCTCTCTCCTCATGTCCTTCTCTCGTGTTTCTACCACCACCACCACTCCATTAAAACAACACCATGCACTACCATTCAATAATCCACAAAATCTAACCATTTTCAAAATAGAAAATGAATAAAGAAAAAAGATTGAAAACTTTATTTCATACATAAATTCATATTATCATTTATCCAAATCGACAAATTCAAATTCAATTAACAAAGCCGCCACACCAGCACCACCGTAGCCCTTTTCCCTTTCAAACTAACCTCTGCAACAAATATAAAAAAAACCCAAGCCATAATAATCTGGTCATCTCTGGTGCAACAAATTCAAATTCAATTAACAAAAGAATCAAACTCAGCTTTCACAGTTCACAATCAAATGCTTCTATAGATTAACTCTTTCCATTCTTATTTAATTGCAATAAGGGTCCAAAAGTAGTTGTGCATAATGGCAAGTTTAGGATATCAACGAAACCACCGGGAATAGACATCAACATTACTGAAATATCGTGGACTTGAATTTATTCATGGCCCTTTGATATCCAAAAAGCAAGTGAAAAGTTTCTTCTTACCTACAAATTGACAAGTGCAATGGAAAAGAGTGATCCTTGACATCATCACGCATACCTCTTTCTCGTCTTCTTCTCGTTCTTCCTCCAATCCGGAGTACTTTACACAATCATCCTCATCATCCTCTTCTTCCTTGTCTTTCAAAATCATAATCAAATTTTGTACAATTCAAACCGCCCATAATCAACTCGTAAATTACTCTTCATGCCATCCTTTGCTTCTTCCTCTTCTTCTTTATAAACTTCATCGTCTTCGTCGAGTTTGGCTACAATTGAATCAAAGAGCCTGACCTCTGTCAAAATTTGATAAGTGAAATCAAGAGAAGGAAGATTAAAGTGGTGGTAGGTATGATTGAATTTTGGTCTGCTGGGTTGCTCTCCCTTTTCTGGTTCTCCACGCTAAAATCAAAAGGAAGAGATGATAGTTTATGAGGAAAGAGAAGTCTTGGATGTGCCGTGTTGGTAAGAGAGAGTTCAATGGTGGAATTCAACGGTGGTTTTACGATGATTGTGGTGGGGAGGTTTGGAGGCTCAGTGAGGAGTTTCTAGGGTCTTCAGAAAGGTGGAGAGAGAGATAAATGAGAGAGAAAACAGGAAGGAGAGAAAATTTAAAAAAAAAAAGAATAGAAGGGCATTTTTGTCATTAAAGTCTTAAAATTAGTAGGTCAATTTGCAATCTGACGTGGTCAATTATATTTGACTAATGGTGACAGACAGAGGGACCATAACGACTATTTTAAAACTAATAGGGACCGAGATGGACAATACACCAAAATTCGGGGACTGCCATGGATTTCACCCTTAAATTTGTTAAAAAAAAATGATTTCACGTTTTATGTTGAGAATTATAACTTTTTAATGGACATTGTAATTTTGTTGTATTTGATTTAACTTTATTTAGAATATTATTATGTTGATGGATATTATAAATGGATATTTATTGTTTTAGTTGAAGTTATTTTAATGTTAATTATGTATTTATTTGTGTATTATAAATAGGTTAAACGTGTTAAACAGGTTAAAAGTGTTAAATAGGTTAAACAAATTTTATCGTGTTAAACTGGTTAAACGGGTTAACCTATAACACATGATCTGTTAACAATAAACATGTCGTATCGTGTAACCCGTTTAATAAACGAGTCATGTTCAGGTTGACGTTGAACGGGTTCAGGTAGTAAACGGGTCAACCCGTTCAAAATTCGGGTCATAAACGGGTTGACCCGTTTAGGCATGATACGACCCGAATTACCACCCTTAAATGAGAGACAGATGAGAGAGAAATCAAAGAGGGAAAGGGAGAGAAATAAAAAAAAAAAAGAATACAATGATACTTTTGTCATTAAAATATTAAAATCAGCAGGTCATACATGACTAATTAAATTTGAATAATGGTGATTGAGACAGAGAGTAAAGCGATTATTTTAAAATGAGTACGGATCGAGAGAGAGATATTATCAAATCTCATGAACCGCTATGGATTTGCCCTATTTTTTATTTGGGAAAGCGTGATAATTACAGGGTCCATGAGTATCTCAAATCTAAATGGTCACAAACATGGGACAATTAATTTGTGTATAATTGTGCATCAAGCATATTTTTGTCCTATCAACGGGTTAGAATTATTTGGTCATATAAATATCTATGGCTTTGGAGAAAATATGTAGAACTGGAAGAGAAAACAAACCGCCTCCTATGCTATACAAATTTAAATAAAATATGGAATGGGAAGATGGAAGAAAATTGTTTTATTATTAATTTCAGAAAATAGTGTTTATTAATTTGATTTATATTTCGTAGTATAATTTACCAGATCTACTTCTAAAAAACGTATTGATTTTTTTATTTTTTTTACTATAAAATTTAAAAATTTATCAAAATCTATATAATTTATCTCAAACAAATACATTAGCTCACTTTACATACTGCATGTATTAAATTTATTAAAATTATATTAATTTTATTCTTAAATACAAAAAAAATCAAAAAAAATTACAGAAAAAAAAATCAAATTTACACTATGGTCATTCCTTGACTTGGTAGATATTAAATGCCGTGGGTAACCATCCCTTTGTTGCTTTGCCATTATATAATAAGTAGAGTTGTTTGGGTCTTCGTTCATATTGAGAAGCAAAAATGACAAGCATTCGGACTGTATCTACAAGCAGTGTTCATGCCATGAATAATTGCAAGAACAATGAAACCAATCAGATCATCGAATTGACTCCATGTGACTTGAAGCTCATTTTGGTTGGTCCTATCCAAAAAGGACTTCTCTTCTACAAACCCAATTGCCAAACAAACCCACTCGACCCCTCTTTCATCCAACACTTGAAAACCTCACTCTCACGCACTCTAGATTTCTTCCCCAGCCTTGCTGGCGGCCTTGTTAGACTCCACCATGACGATAACACCGTTTCCTTTTCCATCCACTGTAACAATGCTGGAGCCCTGTTTGTTCACGCCGTTGCTGATGGCGTTACCGTTTCCGACATCCTCAAGCCCCTTTATGTTCCTTCCATTGTTCATTCTTTTTTCCCATTAAACCTAACCATTAACTGCGAGGGTGTTACGGTTCCTGTATTGGGTGTTCAAGTCACTGAGCTTGTTGATGGCATTTTCATAGGTTGTACGGTCAATCATTCCATTGCAGATGACACGTCGTTCTGGAGCTTCTTTAGCTCTTGGTCTGGGATCTCTCGCGAACTTCATCACATTCCCAAATCACCTATCTTTGTTTTTTCGTGTCTCGAAAATGAACATTTCCCAATTCGCATTCCTCTCTCATTAATGCAAAAAGGGAGCACAGAGTTCGTCCTTCCAAAGTTGTTGGAGAGAGTTTTTCATTTCCAAAAAGAAGCAATTTCAGGTCTAAAAGCAAAAGCCAACGAGGAAGCTGGTTTTGTAAACAATATTTCATCTTTACAGTCACTTTTAGCTCATATTTGGCGAAGTGTGATTCGAGCGAGTCCACATGTTAAACCAGCGCAGGAACATAGTATGTCCTTAGCAATAGGCTTAAGGTCGAGACTGAACCCGCCATTAGGAGATAACTATTTCGGGAATGGGACTCTGTATGTGAGGACTGCAAGCGTGAAGGCAGGAGAAATGCTTCAACGCCGACTTGGGTATGCAGCTTTGCAGGTGAACAACGTGGTTGCTTCACACAGAGAGGACAAGATTCGAGCAGATATAGAGTCTTGGATTCAGAATCCGCAGCTGAAAGCGCTGGGAGAACTAATTAGCAACTCCATCGGCACAAGTAGCTCACCGCGGTTCGATGTTTATTGGAATGATTTCGGTTGGGGAAGACCAGTTGCAGTAAGAAATGGAGCTGGAAACAAGTTTGACGGGAAGGTTACTTTGTTTCCGGGAGTTGAGGAATGGAGTGTGGATGTTGAGGTTCGCGTTGTGCCTGAAACTTTGCATGCCATGGAGAGTGATTCAGAGTTCATGGCTACTGTCTCTGCAGATTACCATCCGGGTTAATTAGTGCAAAGCTCTGAGCAAAGCATGCCAAGCAGCTTTCGAGTCAGGTCACTTGCATCTCAATTAATTTACTCATCTTATCTCACTTTTCAATAAAGAAGCACCCTTATCTTATCTGCAGGTTAGTAGATGAAGAAGAATCCTGATGCTTTTAGAATTTTTTATCTTAAGTGGTCTGGCTCTAGTCTGTACTATTTTGCATAGAAAATCTAGTTTTGAGTTGGTACTACGTTTTCTTTAGGTTGATAAAAGTTGGAGAGGCAGTTCTGGTATTGTACTGCATTCATTTAGTGATTGCACGAACCAGGTTTCAGTTAATTGAGGACTTCTGTGCTGCAATGAATTTGGAATTGCATAATCAGTTTAGTTTGGTGATTCAATTAGTTCTGATGTGTTTCGTATTTATTTCAATTGGATGCGATTCAATTAATTCTGATGTGTTTCGTATTCATCGTTTTTAATATTTTAGATTATGATTCATTTCTTTTAATGTACTAAAAATAATAATAATAATTTTCGGTATTTTATGGCGAAGGTTTAATTTGATCAATCTTGATCCAATAATAACAACCCACGGATGAAAGCTGTTGGTATCAGTTGCAGTCTTGAAAAGCAGAGCAAAATAAATATGTGGTGGGATGCATATTGTTAATAATATCACACTTTTATTAGGAAAATAAATATTAAATTTGACAAATGACATCCAAATTTTCAACTATAAAAATACCAAAAAAATAAAATGAATTTGACAAATGTCATATTCGCGAGCAATTGCGATATTTTTTGAGAAATTGATTTTTTGCAAAAAAATGAATTCCAACAAAAAACAATATTTGATTTTTCAAAAGTTTTACAATGGTCTTCAAAGGTCTACAAAAGTGGTCAAAAATGAGTTCACAATTTTTTTATAAAAAAATTGAATTAATGATTTTTTTGTGTAATATTTTTTTTAAAAAAATTAAGTTGAATTATTTATATATATATATGTATTCGATGTACACGATATTTACAAATTTTAATTTATTTAATAGTAATTAATTTGACGTACAAAAGTGTACAAGAGTCTTCAAAGGTCTACAAAAAGTTCTACAATTGTATTTAAAGATGGCATAGAAAAGGTCTTCTAAGGTGTACGCAATATCAATTTTTGATGTCCGCTGCCACCAACACCAGGTCGATCTCCGATACCACCAATACCAAATCAAACTCCGCCAACAATGATGCCAAATCCAGTTCAATCAATATTTTTATTTATTTTTCTATAAAAATAGAATGCAACGACTAGGGTTTGTGATGCCACTCCAACACCAAATTGATCTCCGTTGCCGCCAACACCAAACCAATTTGATCTATGCAGACGATGGCTTCTCCAACAGAAGAGTAACTTACCAAATCTCTATCGACGGCCTCTCTCCTCTACAAACGGCCTCTCTCCCTTGCAACGTCGCGTCTCTCAATGACAAAATAACATATATGCATTGAAACAAAATCAAATCGTGTTAGGGTTTTCCAAATATGAACTTCAATCACTTCACGCTCTCTTTGCCTTCGTAGCCGAAGCCACTAAACAAAACCGCAACAAATGAGATGAGGCAACGTCTGTCCTATCATCGTTGTGATTTAGATAGGGGAGATCGAGGCGGCATCCTGAGAAATGTTAGTGTCGCGGATGAGAGAAGCGACAATGAGAGAGAAATCGCATAGAGAGAGCAACAAGAGAGGTGGAGAGAGTGAGAAAAGAAGAGAGCATAAGAGGGGAAAGGAACATAGAAAAAAGAGTGAGAGTGCGATATGAGGAGGAGAGAGAGAGAAACATGAGACCATTAATTTGTGTATAATTGTGCAACAAGCGTATTTTTGTCCTATCAACTGGTTAGAATTATTTGGTCATATAAATATATATGGCTATAGAGAAAATATGTAGAACTGGAAAGAGAAAACAAACGGCCTCCTATGCTATACAAATTTAAATAAAATATGGAATGGCAAGATGGGAGAAAATTGTTTTTATTATTAATTTTAAAAAATAGTGTTTGTAAATTTGATTTATATTTTTTAGTATAATTTACCAAATCTATTTTTAAAAAAATGTGTCAATTTTTCTATTTTTTACTATAAAATTTAAAAATTTACCAAAGTCTGTACAATTTATCTCAAACAAATACATTAGTTCACTATACTTCCTGCATGTATTAAATTTATTAAAATTATATTAATTTTATTCTTAAATACAAATAAATCAAATTTAACAATAAGGTCGTTCCTTGACTTGCTATATTTTAAATGCCGTCGGTAGCCATCCCTTTGTTGCTTTGCCATTATATATTAAGTAGAATTGTTTGGGTCTTCGTTCATATTGAGAAGCAAAAACGGCAAGCATTCGGATTGTATCTACAGCCAGTGTTAATGCCACGAATAATTGCAAGAACAATGAAGCAAATCAGACCATCGAACTGACTCCATGTGACTTGAATCTCATTTTGGTTGGTCCTATTCAAAAAGGACTTCTCTTCTACAAACCCAATTACCAAACAAAAGCACTCGACCAGTCTATCATCCGACACATGAAAACCTGACTTTCACGCACTCTTGATTTCTTCCCCAGCCTTGCAGGCCGCCTTGTTCGACTCCACCATGACGATAACACCGTTTCATTTTTCCATCCACTGTAACAATGCTGGAGCCCCGTTTGTTCGCGCCGTTGCTGATGGAGTTACCGTTTCCGACATCCTCAAGCCCCTTTATGTTCCTTCCATTGTTCATTCTTTTTTCCCATTAAACCTAACCATTAACTGCGAGGTTGTTACGGTTCCGCTGTTGGGTGTTCAAGTCACTGAGCTAGTTGATGGCATTTTCATGGGTTGTACGGTCAATCATTCCATTGCAGACGCCACGTCGTTTTGGAGCTTCTTTAGCTCTTGGTCTAGTATCTCTCGCGACCTTCATCACTGTTAGACGCATTTAATTAGTTCAAACACGTGTCGTATTTAGAAAACGCCGTCACTAAGAGCATTAAATGCGAGATTCACTCAGAGGGATGTTGAAGGTACTAATGTGACTTTTCACACGACCAGTAGGGAGCAAGCATGTGAACAATTGATGAACATCTTCCCGAGGATTGCTAAGAGGATTGGAGCGAGATTCAGACCAACTGCCCATCATCTCTCGATCACAACTTCCTTCGGACATGTTAATTGGTTTCGGATGAATCACACATAGGACGGAGTTTGAAAGTAAGTGATCAATATGCTTCAACTGAGGAAGAGCAGTTGGCATAGAAACGGTTACATATACAATTTGAGGGTGACGTAGAAAATGGGCAATTATGAGACGTGGAGAGAAGAGCGCGAAGCAAGTGTACGGACAGAACATAGGGCAAGAAGTTAAGAAATAACTGCTAGAATACTTCAGTATAAATATGGGAAGGAATCAGTGCTGAAAAAAAAAACACATCAAACACCAAACTCTTGTAATTTCATTTTTTGCATCTTTTACTTGCAGTCATTTGTTTTCAATACTTTTTAGTTTCAAATTTATTTGTTTGTTGGACAGTTATGGCGAATTTCGACAATTCCCATGGTAAACACAAGTAAGCATTTAAGACTTTGTACTTTTTATTAATGCCATTTACTTCTTTCAAGTTAATTGCATTGTGTTTACTCTTTTACTTTGTGCATTTACTTGCTTTCCTCGCTTTGGTTACTTACTGCTCGGTTACTCTTTATTAGTCTCATTTTCTCATTGTTCGGGCACTTAGCTCTATTCGTTTTACTCGGTTTTATTTCGGAACTTGGTTACTGTAGACACTTTTTTTTTTCCTTGGCATTCAAAGTTCTAGGCTGTTAGACAACTCTAAACTTCTTAGTTGAATTTAAGCGGTCACTTTACTTCCATTCTTCGGATACGTTACGCTCGAGCGAGCCTTACCAAGTATAAGGTTCGTCGGACAAAATTTCCCAAACAATCACATTCTCAAATCACCTGTCTGTGATTTTTCACGTCTCGAAAATGAACGTTTCCCAATTCGCATTCCTCTCTCATTAATGCAAAAAGGGAACACAGAGTTCGTCCTTCCAAAGTTGTTGGAGCGAGTTTTTCATTTCAAGAAAGAAACAATTTCAGGTCTAAAAGCAAAAGCCAACGAGGAAGCTGGTTTTGAAAACAATATTTCATCTTTGCAGTCACTTTTAGCTCATATTTGGCGAAGTGTGATTCCAGCGAGTCCGCGCGTTAAACGGTAGCAAGAACATTATAGATTTTTAGCAGTAGGCTTAAGATCGAGAGTAAACCCACCATTAGCAGAGGAATATTTCGGAAATGCTGTTCTGTTTGTGAAGACTGCAGGCGTGAACTGCAAGCGTGAAGGCAAGGGAGGTGCTTGAGCGCGGACTTGGCTATATATGCAGCTTTACGAGTGAACACTGTAGTTGCTTCACACAGAGAGGACAAGATTCGAGCAGATATATAGTCTTGGATTGAGAATCCTCAGATAAAGACAGTCGCAGAATTACTAAGCAATTCCATCGCCATAAATAGTTCGCCACTTTTAAATGTTTCTGGGAATGATTTCGGTTGGGGAAGACCAGTTGCGCGAGAAGTGGAGTTGGAAACAAGTCTGACCGGAAGATTACTTTGTTTCCGTGTGTTGAAGATGGGAGTGTCGATGTTGAGGTTTGTGTTGTGCCTGAAACTTTACATGCCATGGAGAGTGATTCAGAGTTTATGGCTACTGTCTCTGCAGATTACCATCCGAGTTAATTAGTGCAAAGCTCTGAGTCAAGCATGCTAAGCAGCGTCCGAGTCGGGTCACTTGCGTCTCAATTAATTTATTTTGCATAGAAAATCTAGTTTTGAGTTGGTACTACGTTTTTTTTAGGTTGATAAAAGTTGGAGAGGCAGTTCTGGTATTTTACTGCATTCATTTGGTGATTGCACCAACCAGGTTTCAGTTAACTGAGCTCTTTTGTGCTGCAATGAATTTGGAATTGCATAAACAGCTTAGTTTGGTGATTCAATTAATTCTGATGTGTTACATGGTCTGATTCTCAGATTCATATTTAATATCTTATATTTATGATTAATTCCTTTTAATGTACTAAAAATAATATTAACAACTGGTATTTTATGGCGAAGGTTTAAGGCCAAATACATATACATGCAGTCTAGATCTATAAATTACGAGTTTAAGCAATCTATTTTCAATATTTTAAACATAAATTTTAAAATTATGGATTCATGCTGCCAATTTTTTAAATTATATAATCACAAACCCAATAAAATTTAATTTTGTTTAAAACTTGTTTAGTATTTGTTCATTATGTATTTATTTATAACTTATTTAAAAGTTATTTAAGACTTATTTAATATCATTGTATATCTATTCAATAACAAACCAACAAATAAAACAACATAAAATCAATAACAAAAATTAACAATAAATCAACGGCAAACGAACAACAAATTAACAGCAAGTTAACAACAAACCAACCACACAACGACACCGTTTATACTAAAAATAGAGAAAAAATAATAGAAATAGATGCCTTTAATTTGAAAATATAAAATTATATATAAAAAAAGTTACATTGTAAATTAATAATTATAAGAAAGTACATATATAATAAACATACCATATACATATGAAAAAAATGTTACAAACTAATACAGGTGAATTGCGTAACTTTCTCAAAATTTAATCAATCTTGGTTAAAAGCAGTCGGTATCAGTTGTAGCCTTGAAAACCAGAGGGAAATAAATTTGAAAGCTACGTAGTAATAGTATACAGATATTACTGTTTGTGGAAATAAATGTTTCTTACAGGGTTATTTCACAAGATTTCTTTTACACATTTCTATTTTTTTTTGTAAAATGTACAAAATATGTGCTCTTTAAACAATAAAATTTATTTTTAAAGGTCATGTGAGTCCAAATGGCTTCCAATCTATTCATGCAACTACCACAACAAATGCTTGCCATTGTCAGAGCTCATGAAGTTGCGATAAATATATGAGAACCCCCATCTCTTCATCAGATTCTTCCAATGCAATTTTTTTTAAACTTATAAATAAATAATTCATTTATAAAAATGATTAAAGAATAAAAATAATGCATCGCATGATCCCGTCAAAGTGATACTACATATCAATCGATTTAGCTAAGCTGACTCTGCCAATGTGCAGTGGAATGCATATTATTAATAGATGTTTTAGTTTAATTTGATAAATAATATGTATATTTTTTTCATTCTGATCAAATACAACAAG
>CAODLS010806070.1:0-14003 GCA_948243855.1 Flueggea neowawraea | reverse complement strand
ATAAGAACAAGATATTCTCTCTTTTATTCCTAAATTGCTTCTCCGATTAATAGCAGTATAATTCATTTTTTAATTTGTATATTAGTGTTAATATTAAATATATATATTTAATGTCATGCATGTATCAAATTTAAATATGAGTGCACCAATATATTAATGATGCATTGAAAATTTCAATTATGTTAAATGAATTTTGACTTAATTTTTCAGTTATTAAATATAATTTTAAATTAATATTAAAGGGTATTTTAAGAATAAAAGTTTAGGATTATATGTTTTGGACAAAAATATTCCTATTTATCAGGATAAATTTAAGCCAAAAATCTTTATTGTTATGTGAAATTAAAGAAAAAAATGTTCAAGAAGTAAGTGAATGAAAATTTGTTCTTTCGGAAGTAGTGAACAAATCCAACTTGCATGTGTTAAGATTTTGGAATTAATTTCAACCCAAGAATTGGAGAATTGGAGCCGCTCAATTCCAAATATACCGTTTTTTTTGTCGAAAGAATAGGGGAGGTAGAACGATCGGTAGGTGGCGTATTTCTGCTAAGTATTACAGGCTTAAATTGGAAGGTATTCTCCCCGTTACGAAATATTTTTTTGAGTCATAACTGACACCCAACACGAATTTAGACTCATGCACGAGTGTGATCACTATAGTAACTCACCGAAAACAGACGGACCGAATTTCAAATATACTGTTTAGATGATGATCCAATTCCACAGAATTACAAAAATCCTTCATCCAATTCTTAACCCAGACCCTAAGAATTGCCAATTCTTGACTCTGTCAAAAACACACGCACACATCACAGCTTCCCCTTCAAGTCTACTCGCGACCTCTCTCTCAATGATTCTCACCGATTCAGTTCAGGTTCCTCCCTCTCTCTCTCTCTCACGATAGATCCATCTCTCCGATAGCGTGTTGGTGTTGAGTGTCACCGATAGTGTGTTGGTGTTGGTGTTGATTCTCACCGAAAGTGTGTTGGTGTTGATTGTTGCTGAATTAAATTAGGTTTAACTGGGCAAATTGGTGTTTTGTGAATTTTTGTTTTGATTCACTGGTTCTTTTCTTTGCAACTGAAAACAAAAATGTTAAATAATTAATTTTAATTTTAAACATATTCTAATTTTAATTCAATTTGAATTCTATATATCATTTAAATACCAGAATTATAATTTTGAGTTAATTTTATTTTTATATAAAATATTATCTAAACATTAAAAATTTGATTTAATTTCAATTCTAATAAAATTAAAATTTTATTTTTAATTTTAATTTTAATTCTAATTCTATAATCTAAATAGATTCAGATTTAAGATTTTTGGAATTTGTAATCCAACATGTAAGTACGGCTCAGAGGAAGGGATAAAGGCTAGTTTACTACTTTACCTTATCTTCTCGTCTTCTACTCTCTCTCTCTCTTTCCTTTTCTCTTTCTTTCTTACACGTCTTTCCCATTGCTTCATCATCCTTCGCTCCTCATATTTCAATTCTTCTCTGGGTAAATTCTTCTTTTTCTGAAAAGTGATATTGTTTGGTAAGAAGTGCAATTTGACTGGCATTTGTTAGTTTTGTGAATATTCTTATTTGGGTAATGTAATGTGATTCTAAATGGAGGTTGAATTTCGTGAGATGCGTTTGGGGGATTGCCAGCATTCAACTATTTGGTTGAAGGCGATGAAAGAGTAACCAAAAGACCAACGATTCTAACTGAATTTTATGGATTTCTGCATATGACAATCTGTTAAAATGAATTTTTGGCATCCCACTGATTTGGTGAATTGATCTCAACTTTGCCATTCATTCATGAAAACTTCACTCACCTTCTCAACAATAGGTCCTTCCCTATTGACTGTCACCGGAATCGGCGATCATCAGTAACTTCGTCGCCCCCTCATTAAAAAGAAGAAGATCAAGTTTTAGATTCACGACTTCCACCACCTTCGTCTCTCTCCGTCAATGGTAGGAGCCGCCTCGGCACTATTTTTGCTCGATATCAAAGGCCGCGCTTTTTAAGTTTTGGTGTAGGTATTTAAACATTATTTCGAAGAGTTAGAGGAGGAATCGTTAAGAGATATTTTTGTTGTGGTGGTGAGTGATTAGTTGATGTATTAGGGAATGTTGAACTGGTTGTGGTCACTTGCGATAATAGAGGATTTGATAATAAGTTAGGTTTAATTGGAATTTTTCTTTTTTGCTTCTGAAATGTGAGGAGAGCAGGATGATGAAACAATGGCAAAAACGTGAAAGAGAGAGTGAGAGAGAGAGAGTGCAAGAATTCAGTGTGTGACTTTGTCAAAAAAAAAAAAAGCTTAGTGTCAATTTCTATAAAAAAAATGGCATGCCATGTAAGCAATGACAGACGCAGAATAATATCTAAGCGGGAGTCCGACAGTGAATAAAATAGTATTTTATAGTTGGTAGAGACCATATGTTATATATAACGTGTAAATTTATCATATAATACTGTAAATACATATCATAAACAATGAATAAACTATAAATAAACCATATACATGTATTATATGTTAAAAGACCACGGAACCAAGGGGGTCACGTCGGACCCCCCTTAGGTCTTCCACTACGTGTAAGTTAATTACTTGCTACGTAATAAAAAAAAGACTTATTCATGAAAATCAGTAACAATTTAGAACTTAAACTTGAATTTTTAAAGAATTAGGACTAACTTATGAAAGATAGTAAAGATAAAAAAAATTATAATTCGCAAAGAAAAAAGTAATAGGATCTCTAATTTTGAAGAATAAAAACATGCAATATTTTAACCCTGCATCAACATAAATATATTTTACAATTTTTTATAAGTAGAGGTTTAAATGAGCCAAACTGTTTGTAAGCGGTTTGGTGTTCAACTTGATATATAAGAGTTCGATTATGTTCGACTCGATATATAGATGTGAAAAACTTGACTAATTTCTTAATATCGATATTTAAATGAGTCGAGTTTGAACAATATAAAATTCTACTTGAAAGTTCGTGAACAAAGTTAATAATAGGCTTGTGAGTAGACTCTATAGTATGCTCGTAAACTAACTCGATATTAAACTTATGATCAATATGTGTATATGCATGTGTGTTCATATTTATATTTAATTCTCTACACACTCTAATTAAATATGAATATGAAGAGAATTTGATATGAATATGTAGAGAGTTTGGGTTAGTTAAATAGTTAGTCAACTAAAAATATTTACTTATTAAACAAATGTAACTTTTGTCCCACTACGTGTAGGTGAGATCAGTTTAGCTAAGTTGGCTTATATGTAGTGGCATCTATACAGATGACTAGATGGGTTGACGTATAAGTGAGTTGGATATTTTCTTGCTAAAAAAATGTAGATTGTTTTTCAATTAAACAAACTATAAACAATCTTGTGACCATCTTAAAGAGAACTTTAAATAAGTCAAGATATAAATAAGCTTTTAACAAGTTGAACTCGAGTTATCAAAGATCAAACAATTCACATTTGAACATAAAATATAACTCAAGACAAACTTCAACTCAAACTCGAATTTAAAACTTTTAACAAGTAAATTAGTATAATACTCTAAAATTTGGCTATGCTATATGCTTGTCTATCTTAAAACTTCTTCTCAGCTGAACCTGAATTTTTTGACACTTAACTAACTCACTGCAGTAAAATGAGGTTTTCTTAAAAAGGAAAAAATAGAGGTCATGAAGTTTTTTTAAATTGGATAATTCTAACATCGTTAAACAACAATATCATGAAACGGTAACAAGGTGTCAATAGTTATTGGACTGTTGAAATTTGTAACAGACATCAATCACGTTATTCTCGTTATCATAATAAAAACGTTACTCTATACGGAAAATTATTTTTTATTTTTTTCGTATGGGGTAAACTATATTTCTCCATGGATGGTGCAGACATTCGTACGGATTTTTTTTCAATTTAGTCCCTTATGGTTTATTTAAGATTTATTAAGATTTTTAAAACTTTTATTTAAGGTTTATATTTTCTATTTAAGGTTTAGTTTTTTTAAAGGTTTTTTTTGAATGTTAGTTAAAAGGTTTTTAAAAGATTTATTTAAAATTTACAAAAGATTTATTTAAGGTTTATATTTTCTATTTAAGGTTATTTTAGGTTTATATTTTTATTGAAGGTTTATTTAATGTTTATATCTTTTTTATTTTAGAAAAATAAAAAAAAATTGATTTTTGTATTAAAAAAATGATTTTTGTACAAAAAGAGAAGAACATCTGTACAGAAAGTAAAAAATAAAATAAAGTATTTTTATAATTAATTTTTGAATCTGTAAGTGGCCCTAAAAAACGGCCAAGGAGATCTCAATAATAAGATGATATGAGGGTGGTCATAATATGAGGGTTGTAATTTTTTTATAACAAAAATTAGCCCTGAACTTTAGCCCAACATCCTTTGAAGCCCTTAAACTTTTTTTTCCAACCTATTAGGTGCATCCTTTTTCTTCAAAGTTGACATTCAAACCCAATTTATAAGTCCATCCACTTCTTTTTTTAGTACATGTCACATGTTTACCGTTAGCTTAGTGATGACATATCATCCTACATGGCACTAAATGTTAATAAAAATAGATTTCTCCTTTTTGTTTTCTTCTATTTTCTCTTCTCCTCATTTCAAGCAAAATCCTAACTAATATCAAACGCATTTGGTTCCTCTTGCCAACGAAAAAAAACTCATTTGGTTCTTATTAGCTGAAATTGAGATAAAAACAATCTCATTCCTCTCATCTCAATCCTTTCAGAAAAGACTCGATCATCACCACCGCTCCATTTGTTTCAACACACCAAACACAAAACCCACTGATCTAGGAAGATGAAAAAGAGAGGATGAAACCAAAGAAGAGAAAGGTAATGAGGATAAAAAGACAAACACCACTAATTGCAGATTGGGCTAATGTCTTTTTAGATATATGTCCTTTTATCTCATTTCGAAGTGGAGATTGGTTTAAAATTAAGCTAATCGTTATAAAAATGATAGCACATTAAAAAGTTATTTTTTGTGTATGTGCAACATAGCTACTTTTTAATGTGTTGCCACTTTTTTAACCATCAGATTAATTTAAAATAAATTATCACCTTTAAAAGGAGATAAAAGATATATGTTTAAAAAGACCATAGCCATCCCACTAATTGCTTCATATAGTTTTCTAGATATGTTCATAGTGGTCCCCATTCCCCACACATGTACTAAGTTGAGGCATTTTAAGCTTAGTAGAGAGTGATGTCTCTATTATCATCTTGGTAAAAGGGATCTTCTTCCTAAGTTTTTACTTTTTAGCTTGGATTAGTGTCTTCTGTTGGAAGACCTCTTTAATCATCTTCTTCATGCTCGTAACGTCCTTGGCAATGAACACAAATTGGTGTTCTATTTCAACCCTTTTAGCCAAAGTTTTGGGTTTCTTTTAGGCAGTCTTAACCGTCTCATAGTACTTTTCTTTCTCCCTTTTGAAATCATCTTTACCTTCATCCCCATTGAAATTTCACGTGTCTCTTTTAGAAACTAAGCCTTATAATTCTTTGGATCCTAATGATGACTATTTAATAGGACCCTTGGCTTTTTATGGCAGCCCTGCTCCTATCATACTTTTGCAAAGTAAGAGGGAAGGTCACCTAAGAGATATCTTGTTGGAGGAATGCCATCATATCCCAAAGCATTTTTATATTCTCCCCATTACGTGGCTTCATTGATCCATAATCATTAGGTGGGTAGTGGGAATGAGAGTTTCTAATGGACCTTATGCCCTAGAAGGTCCACAATTCTCTTGATGGTTTAAAGATCTCTTAATGTCTTGAATATGCTCCTTAAGGTGACTAGCCAACTATGATATTATTTAAACCATGCTATTGTTGATGATCATTCCTATAAGTTGCTAAAAAAGGGTTTCAACTCTTCTGTAGAACACTTAACCTTGAAGATCCACAAGTTGTTGGTAATGAACCAATTGTAGCTCGACTTTCACTTATGAAAGATTAATATCTCTGACGATGAAAAACCAAACATTTGCTGATGAAGAATCAACATTTGTTGGTGAAGAATCAAGTCTTAGTGAAGAACACAACCATGTCTTTGATTTCTATATACGGTGCTAATTGTTGTTGATTTTCTCAATAATACTTCAACTTGTGAAATTGAAGGTGGTTCTTCAAGTCTTACCAGGGTGTTTGTTTGGAGTAAATTTATTTTTTTATTTATAAAAAGACATACAATCTCTTTACTTTTCACTATATAATGTACTTTTGTAATTTATTTCTATCAAATCTATTTTAAACAAACACTCAAGATAAATGTCGTATTTGTTAGAGAAATGTTGTACCCATGAAAACTAAGTTTTTATTGATTGATTGAAATTTATACATGACAGAAGGCAATTTGAATAATAGAAATTTGACATAACTAAAAATTATCAACTATATCGGATAATTATCAAGAGCAACTACTCAGTCTCATCAAAACACAAGTTGTTGTCTAAGTGGTGCTGCTATTGTCCGATATTGTGGCTTGTGCAACAGCTGGTGCCGTTTGTGATGGGAGATTGTCATCTGAGACTTGATTCTTCAACACCCCCTCCACAAGCTGATGCCAGAGAGGAAACAAGGTGAAACTTGTCACGAGGATGGAAGAAGTGATCCCGAGCAAGAGGTTTGGTGAAAATGTCAGCGATTTGATTGGAGCTTTCCACAAACCGAAGAGCTACAAGACCAGGAAATACCTGATCACAAATGAAGTGATAATCCACTTTGATGTGTTTGGTGCAGGCATGAAAGACCGAATTCGTTGTGAGATAGAGAGCACCAATGTTGTCACACCAAAGATCGATAGGTTGGGCAATAGGAAAGCCGAGTTCAAAAAGTAAATTGTGGAGCCACATGAGTTTAGCGGTGGCATTTGCTAGAGCTTTGTATTCGCTCTCTATGGATGAGCGCGCCACAGTAATTTGTTTCTTGGCACACCAAGAAGAGATGAGATTATTTCCCAAATACGCCGCATAGCCATTGGTAGATCCTCGATCACTCGGGCAACCTGCCTAATAACTGTCAAAGAAGCATTGAAGCTGGAAATGTTTGTGCGAGCTAAAGAATAAACCATCGGACTGGGCGTGCTTGAGATAGCGAAGAATACGTTTGACAACTTTCCAATGAGCAATCGTGGGACAAGGCATGAACTGGCATATTTTGTTCACAGAGAAGCTTATATCCGACCTGGTCAGTGTGATTTATTGTAGGGAACCAACAAATCTCCTATACAAGTGAGGATAAGCAAATGAGACACCCTCTTTGGAGAGGGGGTGATGTAGCAGACATTGGTGTAGGTGAGGGTTTACAGTGAATCATGTTGGTTTGTTGAAGAAGATCAGTTATGTACTTATACTGATGAATGAGCAAGCCATTGGATAAATAATCAGCCTCAATTCCCAAAGAGTAATGTAGAGCACCGAGATCTTGCACAGTAAATGCATTTTTGAGGCGATCAACAAACCAAGTGATCAAGTTTGTAGAAGAACCACAAATGATAATGTCATCCACATAGATGAGTAAAATAAGCTTACTGTTGTTTGGCCCACTAAAAAGAAACATGGAGTGGTCAGCTTGAGAAGACTTAAAACCCAAAGATTGGAGAAATTGCACAAGTCATTGAAACCATTACGAGGGGCTTGTTTCAAGCCATACAATGACTTTTTACAACGGTAGACATGAGTAAGCCAATTGGGATCTTCAAAACCTGTTGGTCGGTGCATGTAAATAGTTTTGTCGAGGAAGCCATGAAGAAAAGCATTCGATATATCGAGTTGATGAATAAGCCATCCTAGCATTGTAGCAAGTGCAAGAACAATTCGAATGTTCAATATTTTCATGATAGGGCTAAATGTCTCATTGTAATTCACTCCATTCTCTTGAGTGTATCCTTTGGTGACAAGACATGCCTTATAACGAGGCACAGTACCATTAACATTTTGTTTGATACAGAACACCCACTTGTTGCCCATAATATTGGTGTTAGGAGGGTATGGAGCTAAGCCCAAGTATTGTTGTGAAGAAGAGCAGACATTTCTTCATTTATAGCAGCATGCCACTCTTGGTGTTTAATGGCTTGTTTATAGGTTTTAGGTTCATGGATAGGAGAGGATAGAGGCGGCTTTATAGACCGAACAACAAAATTAACAAATTTGCCAAGAGATTGAAGAGTGGTAGGACATAGCTGCATTGGATGAGTGCGGGACGGGTTTGAGGGATTGGGATTAGATGTGGGGGGTTGCTTAGATAGAGATGTTGCTAAAGGAATACCTTGAGGGAATTGGGTTGTTAGAGGAGAGAGAGGAGAACATGATAATATTGGGTTTTGGGTGTGGGAGTGGAACTGATTTGGTGGAGGAGTAGAAGAAGGTGATAAGGAAGAAGATAAGGATGGAATATTACCATGCAGGTCTGCTACATTGGCCCCATGTGAAAAATGAGAAGTGGACAAAGTAAGCCACGTGGCTGAATCTGAAGAAGAAGGATGTGGCATGGAGGTGGACTCTTTGAATAAGAATAGTTTTTCATTAAACTTCACGTGACGAGCAAGATAAATTTGGTGAGAGAAGAGATCAAAACACCTACAAGCATGGTGGTTGGGATTGTTATCTAAATAAACACAAGCAGTGGAGTGAAAAGAAAATTTATGGGACTGATAGGGACGTAGTAAAGGAAACACAGTGCAACCACAGGGATGTGACTGAAGAAGATCAAATGACTGATTATAGAGAAGTGAAATTGAGATTTTTGTTGTAACATCGAGGAAGGTAAACTATTTATCAACATGACAGAATTGTCAAACACAAAAGTCCAATATTTGAAAGGAACATTTCCATGAGCAAGATGTGTTAAGCCTGAATCAACCACATGATGAATTTTGCGTTCAACTGTCCCATTTTGGAACAATACCAGTGGTTTGAAAATATTTATTTAGGCGCTGAAATTCACCTCCCTAGTCAGAATGGAAAGCTTTGATGATGGTGTTAAACCGACGTTCAACAAGAGACTTAAATTGTAAAAATGTGGAAAAAGTATCACTTTTATTCTTGAGGAAATACAACCATGTGAAACGAGTGAAATCATCAACCAAAATAAGCATATATTTGTGACCATGAATTGAAAAAATAGGAGATGGATCCCATAAATCTGACACATGAGATAATTTCCCCAAGGCATACGAAGAACAAGGAGTAACAAGAGATGTGAAAATGGTAATTTTGACTATCTAAGAATGCGATAAATAATGCGATAATTTGGATGACCTAAACGAACATGCCAATCCTCCAAGGACAGTTTTTCAATAGTAGCGACTTTTTTGCAAGGTTTAAGTGCATATACGTCGTTCTTACTAGGGCCTTGCAACAAAATGCACTTGGTGACCTGATCCTCAATAACAAAATGAGTGGGCCAGAATTCAAATAAACATGAATTATCAGTGGTAAATTTTTGAACAGAAAGCAAGTTCTTTATAATGCTGGGAACATGAAGAATGTTATTTAAGGCTAAGGAGTTGTGAGTGGCAGGAATAGATGCTTTACCAGTGTGAGAAATGTTCATCCCTTCTCCATCACCAACAAGGAGTTGATCACCACCTCGATATTCCTAAGCAATACTAAGATTAGCCAGGTCTGAAGTGATATGAAAATTTGCTGTAGTGTCAAGATACCAGGTGGGAGTGTGACCTCTGTACTATGATGAGACATTTGGTCCATTAGAGTACATATTTTGATGATAAGACCAATTTGCTTGCGGCCAAAAGGAACCACCATGAGCTGAGTGATAGTGTTAGGAAATTAGGCGATAGAAGAAAATACGGAATAACAAAGAGCAATCACACAAGAACACAAGATTTACGTGGTTCGATCAATTCGATCTACGTCCACTGGCAGAACACAAGTAATTCTACTATTCAGAGTAAAAAACAAGCACAACGACTTACAACGGCGTTCAAAAGCTTTCTAAGATGTTCCCAAGCCCCCCTTTTATAGTTTACAAGTAATACAAGCCTAAATAGGAAGAGAGAAATTCTAAAAACCACCTAAACTCATCCTAACACGTTCAGGAAAGAAGACACGGACATGGGAGGGTAAAACACGATCGAAACTGATCCAAACATGGCTGAAATCACGCGTCCGTGTGATACCACTCGGTACACGGTCTGGGACACGGCCGTGTATCAGACCGTGTCCCTGCGCTGTCAACACATGATCTGGAACACGGCCGTGTCCTTCACTGTTTTGACAAACACCCTTCCTTTCCACTTCCAGCTTTGCACACGGGCAGTGCCATGTTCGTGTGCATTCCCGTGTCCACCCAACAGCCAATTTTCCGTCACAAACCGTCCATTTTAGCTTGATATTACTTCCTTCAAGGTTTTGCTTGTATATTGATCAAGAAAATCACTTCAACATTAACAGATAGCGTTTGCAACATCTGTCAGTGGTGTGGTTTCGGAGTCTGCAGGTTTGACATGCAACCCTGAGTCGGAAAGAGCTATTAAATGAACCAGAGGGCCTTCGAAAGTTGCCAATTGAAAAGCTGTAGAGCCGTAGTAGGCTGACAGCTGGTTGGAATGGGTGCTAATTTTTCCACCATGTTGGCAATGGTAATCTCTTGGGAACTTTTGAGAAGAATTTCATGGGCAACAAGTTGGCCATAAAGTTTATGGAATGAAACTGGTTCTAGGCGAAGATTAACCTGCTATAATCGGATGAAATTTGCTGCCAATATTCCTATACACAATGGCATTAAATTTAGCAGGAGTAAGAGCCCGACCAGTAGATTTCAATTCATCTGCCAAAGCTTTGGCTTTGTGGAGGTAATCAAATACCGACAAATCATTGCGTTTCAATTCATGGAGCTCAATTTGGATCTGAAGTTGTCGATTTTGTGAAACCGAACCGAAGGTGTGAGCAAGAGCTGTCGAGACTTCTTGAGATGATTGACGATCAATAACATAAGGAAAAATTTCTTCAGTTAAAAAAGAAAATATCCATGATAACAATAATTGATCCTTCTTGAACCAGGTTTGATAGGCTGGGTTTGGTATGGCTGTTTGCTAATTGTTGAGGATGGTTTTTGGTAGTGGGGCAGTGCCATCGATGAGTGAATTGAGATCTTGGTAATTGAGAATAGAAGCAAATTGCCTCTTCTAGGCCAAATAGTTTTTGGCCCGCTGTATTTTGAGGGTTAGGTATGTTCGGGTTTGTGGTTGGGTTCATGTTATTACTCTGATACCATGTCAGAGAAATGTTGTACCCATGAAAACTAAGTTTTTATTGATCGGTTGAAATTTATACATGACAGAAGGCAATTTGAATAATAGAAGTTTGACATAACTAAAACTTATCAACTAGATCAGATAATTATCGAGAGCAACTACTCAGTCTCATCAAAACACAAGTTGTCGTCCAAGTGGTGCTGCTGTCGTCCATTGATGTGGCTTGTGCAGCAGCTAGTGCTGTCGTCTGTGATGGGAGATTGCCATCTGAGACTTTTGTCTTCAACAGTATTTACTTCCAAAAGACTCTCCAATGCTAAGTAGTATTTTAATAGAGTTTTAACATAGTGTGTGCATAGTAAAAATGTGTTTTTAAATGTGATAAGAGATTCTGTTTATAGAGGAGCTGAATGTAGTGGACAAAGCATATTCCAATTTTAAATGTAATTGAGTAACAGGCCGGTGGAAGAGAACGACCATCGGAATAAACAAAATATTGATTTTTTAGTCGGTTGAAAATATGTTATTTAGTATTAATTTTTTTGGCAGTTCTCTATTGGTTTGTGTACTGCTTGTGTCTCAATCGTCAATTTTGTCCAATCTTTTTTTTTTATATAAAGAATTAGTACGATCTAAAAGGATTGTTTGTTTTAATAGGATCTTAGCACAAAAAAAGTCGAAACAAATATTTCTACTCCCTTTTTTTATAAAGAATATTTTTTAGAAAAATTTCTTTCTGTCAAAATAAAAGACAAATTTTGAGTATTATTTTCTGAATATATCATTATAGTAATTAACTTATAATAAATAATTTATATTTTTAAAGAGTCATTAATAAAGATAATATAGTAAATTAATACTATAATTATTTTTTTAATATATATGCTGTAATTTTAAAAAAATATTTTTTTGTGTAAAGAGGAGAGTATTTAAGAATTAAAAAAAAAACTGTTTGCAGTTAAATCTAAAAGATCCTTTTGCTTAATGTAGATGGATTTGTCATTTGCTTGAACCAATCTTAATTTTATCCTTAACTGGAAGAAACTAAAATTTCCCAAAAAGGAATATTTTATTCAGGTGAAAGCCGCTGTATTTTCTTACCATCTGTTGTGGTTGACAGAGACCGCTCTTAATTGGTGAAAAACTGGAACAATACAATGTATTTGTGATTTCACACGAATCGTATTCACGAAAATTAATTATTATTGACAAGACGGCATGGAAACTTATTTAACGTCGTGGTCCATGTTCTTCAAATGTAAAATGCAAATGACGACGAAAAGGTCCGATAATTTGGCTACAATTACGATCCAATCTACTTTACACATTAATTGAATCGGCAAATGAATTCAAGTTTCAAAAGCAATTGCTGTATTAACAATTTATTTCGAGAAGTACATCTAGAGTCCAAAAATAAAATTTCAAACTGCATTGATACAAATTCAACATAGTTGATTTAATTGTCCGTAATGTCATTTGAATATAAATTTAACCTAATTGATTCGACATTTTAAGTTAATCAGTCCTTTTTTTTCAAAAAAAAAACTATTGTTCAGTCTAATCTATTTTATTTTATTTACAATCATATATTTAACAAGTTAAGAGTTGACACAATCTGCAATCCCTTCGAGAATAGGAAACTATAAGAATTATCATTTTGCTAATTACCTAGGGACTCTACATTAAACTTATATCTGGTTCATGAACTGTCGGTTTCGGGTCGGTTCCGGTCCCGGTTTCAGGTTGGACCGGTTTTGACCGGTTCCATCGCCAATTCGGTTCCTATTTTTTTAGAAATTTTTTAATCCCGCTATTTTATCGCATCAATTTTTTTATTTGTAAATTTTGTTATATTCAATAATTAACTATAGTATCAATAATACATTGTATTCCAAAGATTTTTTTAATAATTTTCAAACAAATTAACTATTCTACTAGTAATTACATCACATAATTTTAAACAAAATAAAAAAAATCATTAAATTTTATTAGATGCCCTCACTTGTGGCGGATGAATACCGTGGTTACAATACCAAATTTAATCATACAATATAATAATTAATAATACATGAAAAAATAAAATACAAGTAAAAACAAAAAAAAAACTAAACTAAATATTGTCGTTGGAGTCGAAAGTGTTTGTTGTGGAAGCGCCATTAAAGAACTCCTCATTTTCAGATAATGATGAATGGAGTTGGTCTTGAGTCCTTTGAAGCGCCCTCAACCATCAACACAAATTTGTTGAGTCCAACGCGTCGAGAGTCAATATTGATCTCTTAGAATCTAAAATGTTGCATTCGCTACTAAAAATTTGCTCAACCGCTACGGTAGAGGCGAGAACGACTAGTATTTGGAGTGCAACATTCGAAACGGTAGAAAATATCATCTTGTATTATTTCCAAAAATCTAAAATCTGAAAATCACCACCAACTTAAAAAACAGTGGTTACATAAATTTTAAACTCGTTACAAGCGTGTGAAACACTCCTTGGTTTCTTTCGCCTATCCACAATGATGAAGAGGAGGTAGGGATAGACGGAAGTGAGGATGAACCAAATTCCTCATTTGGATAAGGAATAGAAAAAGATTCTAATAATTCATTTATTAAACGTCTAACTCTAGTAACAATTTGTAAAACATCAATATCATATTCATTTTCTAATCCTAATAATGAATAATAAGTTTTCAAAATATCTTTCAAAAAATCAAATTTGTTGTTAACTCTAGGATCAAAAATAAATGCAA
>CAODLS010805797.1:0-11782 GCA_948243855.1 Flueggea neowawraea | reverse complement strand
TTCAGCTTCTGTGCTCAGTGGAGTCTTCGAGTAGCAGTGATAACCCTTTTGATCGGGTTTCCAGTTGGTATGTTTGGTTAAGTGCTCCACACTAGGGGTTTGAGTTTCGCTATTTGGGTTTCACCATTTGTTTTTTTTTTTGGATAATTAATTTGAAAGAATGTGTATGCATATATGTATATATATTTATATTCTTATTATTTTGATTTATAACACTTTAGTTATAATTTATAAAATCTGAATGTTTGCTATATTGGATAATTATTAAAATGAATAATTGGGTAGGATTTTTGAGTACTCTGAGGCTTGTACGAGATGGGCAGTCCATCTTGTACGTCGGTCATGGTCCGGAGACGGGTCATGACATCAAGCATTTAAGGAGTTCCAAGCAAGAGTTGAAAGAGAATATGGCAGAAAGCTTAAGTCAGTAAGAGCTGCTAATGGTGGAAAGTATAGAGGTTCATTTGAGGAGTACTATAAAACTCAAGGCATTAAACTTGATAAGATAGTTCAAAAGACACCCCAACTGAATGGGCTTGCGGAGAGAATGAATAGAACAATGAAGAAAGAATTCGCAGTTTGCTCTTTCATGCAAAATCGTCAAAAGTTTTTTGGGCAGATGCAATGTTTACAACAGTGTATCTTATTAATCGATCTCCTTTAGTTCCTCTTAGTGGTGATGTTCCTCAAAGGGTTTAGACGGGAAAGAATATTTCCTACAAACATCTAAGAGTAGTTGGGTGCAAAGCATAGGTGCACATTCCAAAAGATGAGAGGTCTAAGCTCGATAGCAAGACAAAACAGTGTATTTTGTTATGGTACTCTGAGGATGATTTCGATTATAGACTATGGGATCCAGTTGGCCGATAAGTGATAAGAAGAAGGGATGTTGTGTTCTTTGAAGATCAGACATTAGTTGATTGTGAGAAGGTTGATGTCAAGACCCGTTTTCGGACCATGACCAGTGTACGAGGCAAACCGTCTATGGAAGCCGGCCCATCTCGTACAAGTGTTAGAGGAACAAAACTTATACCCAAAATAAGTTGCAAACAAATTTCAGAACCATTTAATTCAGAAAAATAAATAGAAATTCAAATTTCTATAGAGCAACATTTTTACATAATAATAATATTAGTAATAATAATAATAATAATAATAATAATAATAATAATATTGCCATTCTATCTAATACATAAAAAATATTTAAAAATAAATCATTTGTAATATTAGAAAGAAGAACATAACCCACAGCAAAATTGATGTGGAGTATCTAACAAACATATAAATTGGGCCCGATCAAAAGGGCATTGACTGCAACGTTAGAATATCTCATTGAGTATCAGATGCCAAAGATCGCAGTCCTTAAAAATTGTCTGCAAGATAATAATAAACATGGACAAAACAAAAGAAAGATGATAATAACCCAATGAGAAATAACACTCCTGAATGCCTCATATGTGCCTCACAAAGACTATTTTTGAAAATAATTCAAAAATACCGCAAGCAGATATAAATAAGTACACGTATATACACGCTATATATATATATATATATATTAGCTTTCCGAAAACAATTTCGAAAATGTTCGCAGACAAAGCATACATTACGCACACATACATTTCAGAACGAAACAAAACCTTTCAAAAACATATTCAAACTTTATCAAAACTAGTATACTTTTAAAAGCAATGTAAAGTCCTTTAGAAAACCCTTTTAGTTATCGGAAGTTTCAAAAACGAAGTCCAAAACCCCTTTTTTTTAGGTTTTACCAAAACTTTCAGAACAGAAGTCAAAACTGTTTTTAGGTTATTAGAAATTCCAAAGTCAAAGGGTTGCCACATAGGCATCATAATAATAGTAACAATAATATCAGTTGCAAAAATATAATATCGTAGATAAGGGACCAAAATCAAAAATAAAACAGGTGTGGTCTCCGTCACAACCCAAGTGTATAGTAAACTTGGTCTCCGCTACTAATCAAAAACAAATTATGCATCAGGCCAAGATACATGACTACCAATACTCCCTGGTAACTGGGGTCTTCTCAGTGCATTGGTATACCAAAGACTACATTTACCCTACGTAACACAAGTGCCCCATATCCAAAAAATATATCGTATTATTAAATAAAAAACAATCGGTCATGCTATAAAGCATATAAAAAAATGGGAGATATATATGATATAACATATATATCGAAATTCATAAACTAATTACTGGTCATCAAAGAAAATTCATAACTTCAAAATATATACATATATATTTGCAAAAAATTGATATTAGAAATCATACTTAAGCCAAACAGAATATTTATATCAAAAAGATATTCAGAAATCCAGAAAAAATAATTGTTACATAATTTGTATCAAAATCCCAAAACAAAGTATCGATTTCAGAAATTATAATAAATATCAAACGTGATATTTATTTCAAAAATCAAAAACATACTATTTATTTCCAAAAATCAAAGACATAATAGTTTACAAACTGAGTTTTCATCACAAAGATTTCCACATATACCAGATTTTAGGATTTACCAATCCTTTAAATATTCTAGATTACATGCTATAGTCGTAGCACAACAAAAAAATATAAGTAGAGAGACACAACCTATGTGTCTGAAGATGTCATCTACTCACCTGGATGTCCAAGTTGAGTGGCCCAGTCACGCACCACCGATGGCTGGTTGATCAGGCTGACCGAAACGCAAACCTGAAACAATTACCAAAGCAAAATCAAAGTTATGATGTTGGTATTGTAGCGGTACCAAAAATGCATGCAATACAAATAAAAACATTGGCCTTAAGAAACCTTATCTCCAATAAAGGCCTATCGCTCTCGCCTCAAAAATCGAACATCTCACAAAATTACCATTTAGCCCCTAAGACCTCAAAAATCATAAATCAGTCCTTAAAGTTTTCAAAGATTACAAATAAGTACTCATATTCTTGAAAATTATGGATTTACATCTAATTCTCGAAATTACAAATTTTTATATCAAGTTTCCAAAATTACCAATCTGTACTTAACATTCAAAAATTTACAAATCTAAACCAAACTTTTCAAAAATTTACAAAACTAAATTGTAGACAAAAATTTATTCTCAAAATTACTGAGATCTCGATTCAATCTATACCTGACATCTCCAATCAGCCACATTGACTATCATCAACCTCCTGAACAAGAATCTAACATTCATTTCAACAAACAAACTTAAAATCATCATAATTTTCCCCTCAAAGATTCAGATTTCCATTAACCCTAGAACAAACAACATTGAATCTTTGAAACCCACAGAGATTTATGTTAATCTAGGTCTCTCATATCTAAATATATCAAAAACAAACTCACGTTTAATCAAAAACCCATCCAAAATTGTTCAAACCCATCACTCTCTCTCAAGAACAAACCCATTTCGTTCAAATGCTTAAATCCTCAAAACCAAAGCTCAAATCGTGTTCTTCTAAGTTCATACTAACTTAATTTAACATTCTTTGGCTTCCAATAACTCAAAATCAACAGAAAATCCAAACCCTAGTGTATTCTCAGCCTAGGACATGATTCAAGAAATCAAAGCATGAAAATGAAATAGAAATGATGAAAAAAGGTGAATATTACCTTAAAAATGGTTTAGAGATGTTGGAGGGACAAAATGGAAGTGATTTGAGTGAATTTGGGTGAGAAATGACGAAAAAAAGAATGAAAAACGAAAGAGGGGTCAGGGTTGTATTTATAGACCCGACGGTAAAAAATGCACTGTTTTGATATTTTCCAAAGCTCACTCAAGTGGCACACCCTCTTTACTCGAGTGACACACCTTTTACTCGAGTAACACCTCCTCTTACTCGAGCAAGGTTTTTCCCAAATTATTTTATGTTCATGGTTTACTTAAGTAATCCAATGGCTTACTCGAGTAAGCCATACCCCATCTCACTCAAGTGACATGCATACTTCACTCGAGTAATCCAACCTCCATCTCACTCGAGTAACCCGTTATCATTCACTCGAGTACCCCTCCTTTAAACACCAAAAGCAACAAATTAGCAAACCAATACACAAGATCGAATCGAGGTTGAACAGAGATCTATAAAAACCATGTGAGAAAGACGAGATATTACATACCGAAACCAGAAGCTTCTTGTAGTAGTTTCGTCAACTTAGATCCTGTGTTTCCTCGAGTTACTTGTAAAGATGATGGAGGAGTTGAGCAAAATGACAACAATGGTGTTGGTCATGAAGATTGAGATAACGATGAACTAGTTAAGAATGAGCCACCTATAGAGTTGCCTTTACAACCTCAGTTAAGGAGGTCCACTAGAGAAAGGTAGTCTTCCTCGAGATATCCAGAAAATGAGTATGTGTGATGTTGAGTGATAGGGGTGAACCAGAAGATTATGAGGAGGTTATGTCACAAGTGAATCGCAAAGAATGGTATAATGCCATGCAAGAAGAAATGAAGTCCTTCCATTATGAGCTTGTTGAGTTGCCTAAAGGAAAGAAAGCTCTTAAGAACAAGTGGGTATTCAGATTGAAGCACGGAGGACAATATAAAGCACGACTAGTTGTGAAAGGTTTTGGCCAGAAAAGGGAATTGATTTTGATGAGATTTTTTCTCCAGTTGTGAAGATGTCATCAATACGAGTTGTTCTTGGTCTAGCTATCAATATGGACTTGGAGATTGAAAAACTTGATGTCAAGACAACTTTTCTCCATGGTGATTTAGAAGAAGAATTTACATCAAACAACCAGAGGGTTTCCAGGTTAAAGGAAAAGAGAAACTTGTGTTCCATTTGAGGAAGAGCTTGTATGGATTGAAACAAACACCTCGATAGTGGTATAAGAAGTTTGAATCTTTTATGATTGATCATGATTTCCACAAAACACAAGCCGATCACTGTGTGTTTGTGAAACACTACATTCGAGGAGATTTTCTCATACTTCTTCTATATGTTGATGATATGTTGATTGTCGGCCATGATATTAAGAAGATTGCTAACTTAAAATATGCATTGAGGAAGTCTTTTGCTATGAAAGATCTTGGTCCTACAAAACAAATTTTAGGCATGAAGATTTCTCGTGATAGGAAGAATAAGAAATTATGGTTATCACAAGAAAGGTATATCCAGAAGCTACTTAAGAAATACCATATATATAAGGCTAAACCCGTGAGTTCTCCACTTGCAAGCAATATGAAGTTGAGTTTGAGTCAATGTCCTATAAGTGAGAATGAAAAGAAAGAGATGGAGAATGTGCCTTATGCGTCAGTTGTTGGTAGTTTGATGTATGCTATGGTATGTATAAGACCAGATATTGCACATGTTGTTGGGGTTGTCAGTAGATTTATGTCCAATCCTGGAAAAGAGCATTGGGCGGCAGTAAAATGGATTCTTAGGTATCTCAGAGGTACTGTTAGAGTATGTTTGTGCTTTGGTTCAAGACAACCTATGTTGGATGGTTGCATAGATGCCGGTTTATTAAGTGAAGAAGACTCTATTAAGTCCACTTTTGGATATTTGATGACTTTTGCAGGGTGAGCAGTATCATGGCAATCAAGATTACAGAAGTGCGTTTTTTTGTCTACTACTGAGTCAAAGTTATTGCAGCTGTTGAAGTTGGCAAAGAGTTGGTTTGGATGAAGGAATTCCTTAATGATCTAGGAATCAAGCAAGACAAATTTCTCCTTTATTGTGATAATTAGAGCTCCATCCATCTTGCTAAGAATGTAACCTATCATTCTCGAAGCAAACATATTATAAGAAGATATCATTGGATTCGAGAAGTAGTGGAAGAAAAGTTATTTGAACTTGTGAAGATTGACACCGATAAGAATGGATTAGATATGTTAACAAAGACCTTACCAAAGGAAAATCTTATTACTTGTAGATTGAGAGTAGGGTTGGTTGAACCTCCCATGTTGGAGTGAGGGGGACATTTGTTGTGTATTCCCTCCTACATATTGTAATGTGTGGAGGAAGAGCCATGGTGGGCTTAAAACCATGTGAGTTTTTTTTTTTGTGGCTCATACGAAGACCCAATTAAATCAGGGTTATTAGTGACCCAAAATGAGTATAAATAAGGAGGAAATTTCTGTTGGGAGAATATAGAGAGAGAAAAAGAGGCTGAAGTTTTTGGTGAGAAGAGAAAGAGTCAAGTTAGCTTCTTGTGCAAGGCAGTATCTTTATTGGCTCTGATCGACGACCAAACGAACTCCGGTCAGCTCTAAATTTTAGTATGTTGTTGATGTCACTATCCTCTTCATATTCCATAGTTTGATCTTCAACCCAAGCTCCGGAACGCAAGAAATTATTGTTCTGTCCCTATTACGAATTTTGGGTTGTTTGCCACTTTATGTGATGGTTTATTATGATTAGTTGTTTCAAGGAGTGTCCTGGATGATTGTGGATGCCTCTAATTGTAGTTAGAGAAGAAATATTGTTTTTACCCATTTGTTTATGTGATTAGTGGAAGTTTTGGGTACTCTTCGTGGTTTTCTTTCCCTTCATTGGGGTTTTTCCACTTAAAAACTCGTGTTTTTGCTTTTGATTGCTTTATCTTTCCTGCTGCTGTTGTGTTTGTTGTTTTTTTTGAATTGCCCATTTTGACTTGCATAAAAGGTGAGAATGTTTTGGTTGCTGAGGACTATAAGTCCTTGTTCCGCTGTATTGTTGTGACTTTGCTTGGGACCATCGTCCTCAACATAATCCTACCTGGCCTTTGGATGGGCTGTTTTTCAATCCACTGTGTCTAAAGGCTCTTTGTAGTAATGATTTACAGTAACGAATTATCATTCCAGTTCAAAAAAAATATAGTAAATGACTAAGAGATTAGATGGGATAGTGGATATTGGATGAGACATCTGACTTAATTTCTAAAGTTGGAATGAGCTTCATCTATCTCTCAGAGCTCCTCTATAAATAGGGTTCTCACATTAGGAGGTATGTTTTATCCACCCGAAATTTTACCAAAAGTTTGGCAAAATATTTCATTGACTGTGGCATTGAAAAGTCTTTTAGGAAGTACAACCTCACTCTTTCTCTATGTCTGCAGAATTCAGTAAAACAAGTTCGACATTTTGACTCCTCACGTTTAGTTTCATGACATTCCTGATTGTTGATGATCGAATGCAACAACAGATACTGTTGTTGAAAATATGTTGTTAAAATGTAAGCCCATGCTATTTATCCTTCAAACTTATTTTTGCATCTTATACTCATGCAAAATTTATCTAAATTATTTATAGAATTATAGTATTTTATTTAACTTTTAAAATTAATTCTCAAAACCGACTTTATGTGGGTTCATTTTCTAATAAAACCTCTACTCATCAAAACCAAACTGAATATAATTTATTTAACTAGCATTTAGCGTAACCTCCAATTCAAGGGTAGAATAATTCAATTTAAGCATATTAGTTTCTTATTTGATATAAGTATTTGTCATAAAAAAATATTTATCAGTATATTTCAACATATTTTCCTCTAATAATCACATAGTAGTTCACTAGTTCGTATGGTGGCATATTCTCTTGCTAACGATGCACTAGCTCTTGACATTGCCTATATTTTGTTTAAAAGATTTCCTATGGCTGGAATAATTTATAAACATTTTTAAAAAATTGAGAAAGGATAAGAATAGATTCTACACGAACTTGAGCCTTTCAGTGAGACAAACTTTTTACGTTGTTTTTTTTTTCGATCAATCAACTTTTTATGTTATTCATATGCCAATATTTATATGAGTAAAATAAAAATAACTGCTTTCCTACAAATAAATCTAACAATTACAGGAAAAAGATTGTCTGATTAATTATATCTACCTTTTTCTCAATAAAATTAGAATAGAAACTACAAGGAAAAATGTATATAATTCAAAAAAAATAATATCGTTGATCGGTGATGTATATATGTGAGATGACGGTGCTGGTCTATCTGCAAATCATAAGAAAGTATTAAAAATGTTCTACAGAACTCACCAAATACAAAACTGGAAGAATAATTACAAAGAATAATTACAAAGAACGATTAGAAACCAAAAGAAACAATAATTATCAAATATGTATCTTCCCGTGGAACAATCAAGCAAATAACAGGATAAATTGGGAAATTTGGTTTCAAATTGCGAAAATTTTATTGAAAAGAATACTAAACATATCACAAAGAGCGAGAAAAAAACAAACAAATTTGTGATGTGTTATCAGCAAATAATAGTGGAGGATGAAGGAAGAATGGAATGGCTGTAGGGGTTTTGGGGGTTATGAGATTGACAATCCTTTTAATAGCAACTCATATGAAGTCCAAACAATCATCATTATAGCCATCATCATCATCATGGCCTCACACCATATGCTACATTTGGAGTTGATAAATGCCAACCTTCCTAATTTGTAATAAACTATTTCGCCCCTTGACGAAGAAAAAAAGGTTTTGCTTGTTTAAAACAACATTTAACATGGTTTTAGTGCATAACATTATTATTTAGTATGTCTTTTCTTAAAAACCGCTGTTTGTTTAAAACTTTTTTCACTATAGAAAGAAAAAACTTTAGCAATGAAATGCTTCAACGCATAAAATAGGAGTTTCGTTGAATCAGATTAGCAAAAAAAAAATTGTAGTCGAAAAACCCTTGCCAAGTGAATTTAGTGACTAATTTGATGCAAATTTGCAATCAAAACATTTCTCGCTGATTTTTGAGGATCAAATCTGTCAAAAGATCAACATATTCAGTAACAAACGTGGACTTTCAATATAATTAATAACGATCATCTGTATTATACTTGTATCCTATCAAAAGAGACTAATACCCGACTTAACTGGATATGAGTACAGTTTGCACAAAGGATATTCACTGGGCAAGGTACTCATATCTTCTATAATGCTAGAGCATTTGTTTGTTGGAATAAGATAGCATTAACATTACTTGAATTCCATCAACAATATATTATTTATTCTATTTAACGCAATCTTGGTTGAAGAGACTAAAGAGAATATAAGAAATAACAGATTAGCAACTGGCAGCCGTACAATCTATTTTTAGTTTGTAATCTTACTGATTTTAGAAAGAGATCACAAAATTACATTCTTTCATTAATTATATTAAATTTCATTACTTTATGTTGACTCAATTGCACGAGTGTCTGCATTATTGATTCTAATTTAAATTTAATGTGATATTTCATTGCAGAAAGAAAATATACTTAATTGATTAAAAAATGCAAAAAAACAACTCATATGAAATAATGAAACCTTATCCAAGCAATAGGCTGAAAGAAGTAATAAAAAGGAAGAAATAGGATTGGATGAAGGCAATAAAGAAAAGGGTAGTCAAAACAGTAGTATATGAGTACAAGAGGAATTCATGGAGGATCCAAGGGCTGTTTCAGCAACACGCGAAAACCATGTGATCCCACTTCTTCCTTGTTTTTATTCATTAATAGCTAACAATACTATTATTTTTGCATTGAACTAAAATATTTTCAAAATAATTTGGATAAAATTATCAATTTATATCATTGGATTTGTAGCCAATGGTGGACACAATAATCAAAAGAAATGAAATCAATATTAGAATCGGGGTTAAAGACAAAACATCAACCCCAAAAATGAAGGTGAGTTGGTGGTGGGAATAGGAGTAAACCAAACCCACATTCTTTCGCCATTGTTTGTAGTTGACCAACTCTATAGCATTAATAGATTTAGTGTTTGATTTTTAATAGGAGTAAATAAATTAAATCATGAGAAAATTATTAATTTATTATAATTAAATAAATTGTAGTATAATTTATAATTTAACTGTTTGAATTAATATTAATCTATATTGAGGATATATACAAAAACTTTATTTTTTTTGTGCACATTGATACTTGAAGTTGTATCGGGGACTTCTTTTCAAGAACACTATGATCATAAATATCCCCTTCGTTCTATTTGACCAAAAAAATGTTTAAAAAGAACCATGATTAATGTATAGTAGCAATATTTGACTTGATATATCTATTTTTTATTGGCCTAAATAATGATCCACTAATAAGAGAATTATCTTCTTTCCTTTTCTATGTTATTCAGTCATTTCTTCATGACTAATATTAGAGAAATATGAAAAAAATATTTTTAATTTAAGACTATTAATTTTATGTTTAATTGTACATCCAATAAAAGTAAAAGTTCCAATCTTTATTCTTTGCTAAAAAAATAAAAAAGAATTTAAGATTCATTTTTTTCAATAAAAACATTAGTTACTATTACTGAGAAGTTTAAATTAATCATATAAAATAGGAAAAAATATAATGAAGGTCTAGTGTTGTCTTTTCAAATAGGTCTACAAATTCAGGAGTGGTGTCCAGAAGACCTAAAAACACTCAATAGCGGTTGATAACACTCACAGTTCATGACCTTTCTCTTCTCTTTCTCTCCCCTATTTATACCATCCTCAACCTCCTCACTTAAACACCATTCACACAAAACAAGAAAAACCTTCTTCTTCTTCTTCTTCTTCTTCTTCTTCGTGGCCATGGCTCCAAACCAGATCTTTGTTTCCATATTGGTTTTTTTCCTGCTAATGCGTCTTTGTGTCCATGCAAGAAATGAAGAAAAAGAAGGTGATCGCATTTCTTCACTTCCTGGTCAACCCAAAGTGTCTTTCCAATAATTCTCTGGCTATGTTACTGTTAACAAAGTTGCTGGTAGAGCTCTCTTTTAGTGGCTCACTGAGGCTGCTTCTAACCCCTCCTCCAAACCCCTTGTTGTTTGGCTTAACGGAGGTATACTGTCATTTTTTTGAAAAAAAAGTTCTCGTATTGCTTTCATATTGTTCACTTTTAAACGATTTATTCATCTTTATAACTAGGTAATTCATTACGGTTCAAAAAATAACTAGGTAATTAATTGGTTGATTCATAAAATTTTAGGCATTAGGATAGGAAAAAAAACATGGTTTTACTGTTTTGTCACTGTTGTATTGGTATAATATGAAGGAATTTTATACCGATTTAACTAATAAATAGTATAATAAATAGGTTTGACTTACTAACTTCGATTCCAACGGAAGTTTGCAGTGGAGCAGGACCAGTTCTATGTTGGTCTTGCGAGCAAACCATGGTTGAAATGTCAACGGGAGTGCTCGGCTGTTTCGCAGTCTAAATGCCACAGTGATCTGTGTAGAACTCGGAACAGGAGGTTGAACCTCTCTTTCTCTCGGTTGAGAGCTTTCTTTCTCTCTTTGTGTGTGTGTTGGTGTTGAATGAGAGGAAGGAGCAAAGCTCCTTATATAAGCCTCTAACGGGCTAATAGGCCTAATGGGCCCAACCGATCCATTTCATCTCTAACTCAATTGGGCTTGTCAATTGGCCTCGGTTCACGTCCTGGTTCACACCTTGAGTAATCGAGTTTGATTTTTCTCAATTGGGCTTTCCAATTGGTCTCAGTCCACGGTCTTAGTTCACACCTCGACCGACCGAGATCGGTTCACCCGTCATAGGCATACCACATTTTCCAACATATCTCACTCACACATGACGGTACCTTAACTCGTCATGTATCATGATAGAACTAATATCAATCATGGTGAAGATCTCGTGTCATACAGGCAAATAGACCGCGCGACCAACATACAATGAGAGCGTAATTACTCTACACATGTTCGGGTTATATAACAGCTCTTAACGCAATCCTGCTAGAAGTCATCTCTTGAAGACCAGCTCCATTCTGCCAAAGTGTATGCAACAACAGCACAAACTGTTGGAAACGTATGTCTTCCCCTAGTTCGTAATCACACAATCGCTGCTTTC